>JAJOOO010002768.1:0-17117 GCA_029582685.1 Solanum piurae
TATTTTTGTCTACGGTTTTTTTAGTCATTTTCATCCATCTTATATGTTTGTAAATCATTTTGGGTCAATGAGTAGCTTAAGTAGTTTATTAATATTTGTCTACAGTGTAGTGATATGTGCTTAGATTATTAATTTAATAGATATTAATATTATATTTGGTCACATAAAATTTGTTGTTAGTTAGTATTTACTCACTTATTTGTTCATTGTTATTTTACTTTTTGCTTTGTGTTGATGTTTACAGATTTTAAACTAGCAAATATATAACTTTATATCTAATTAAAATTAAAATGTATGAGTTGTTGATTTAGTTATATTGAATGAAGCTTTCACGGAAGCATGTGATCGGTTTGTTGAAATGATTTTATTTACATGGCCAATGATAAAATCTCTCCGTCGGTTTTGGAGGCCTCCACATTATAAAAGACGGAAATTTAGTTTAAGTTTATATTTTTTGTAAGTTAAAATGGCCGATGAAGAAATTATCGTCGATTTCCAAGGCCTCTCATGTATATAAGACGAATTTTTATTTTTAAGTTATTATCTGATTCATTTATATTTATTCATATTTATTTATTACTAACACTTTTACTAAGTGTGTTTACAGGTATCCTGGAGTCGCTTCTCTTGAAGTTATTCCAATGAAATTTGAATTATAATTTTTTATTTATTATTGTGTATATTGTTCACGATAGACAAACATTATGTCGTTTTTTCATATTACTTGTTTATTTTATTATTTGTGTATTATATGTTTATCATATTTGTATATTGTTTTATCTCCTCAATTTGAAAAAAAATGAATTCAGTCGGGACCCACAAGTGTGGATTTCGAAGGATGCCTAACACCTTTCCTTCGAAATAACTTGAACCCCTTACCTAGAATCTAATGGTTTCGTAGATCATTTAATCGGTTTCCTAGTTTTTCCTAAAATTAGGTGGTGACTCCTTTAAAATTCGTTTATTCTTTAAATTCTTTGAAAATCAACTCAATTGATTATTTTTTGAGTTGACTCGACGTTTCGCCCTATTTAAATAGAGTAGGGATGTAAACAATTATTTAGACCTATTTTTGTTTTAGAGTCTTATTCTAGATATTTCATGATTCTACACTTAAGTGCCCCTATCTGTTTATGATATTCTGAAGAATAAACTCCTAATAAGTCTAGTGAAATCGTCTTTTAGAGTACCAAAATACTATTGATGGACTTCATTATTCTAAACTTTCTAAGACTTAAAAATCTAAGATAATCCTAAAAATCTAAAAAAAAGCCTAATCAGTTCAAAGGAACTATTCTTAGAAGAAGTATTAGAAACATAAGTCGAGGAACCCCAAATAAAATAAAATCAATAGAAATGGAAGATAATGCAGCAACATAAACTAACATCTTATAAAACCTACAAATATAGTAATTCAACCCAAAATATCTAACACAGAAATCTGACAACGACGACCATAAGTGTTAATAGTATCAATATCCCTAAAAAATCAAAACCAAATAGTACAACTTGATAATGAATACTACACAGGAAAATGAAAAGGGAATAAACCCTATGAAATAAACGAAAAGGCAATACATAGGGAAATCTGCAATGTTTCCTTCATCCACATTTAAATCATCACATTGTCCTCGGTGATGAAGACAAAAAAGGAACAAGTTGGATAAGAGAAAAGAGTAACTACCTGGTCCAATCATACTCCCTGTTTGAGTCTTCCTCTTTCTCTCCAACAGACTTATATTTTGAGTCCTCTTATACACACTCCTCCTCAGTGGTAACATGATCATATAACAACTCCTTGAAATCTAGGACAATGCGATAAAGTCTCTAGGCACTAGTGCTAAGTGGATAACCATGGTAGAGATGTTGTACGTCTGCCTCTATAGGATATCATCCTCTATAACTCAGCTACAACATAACTATGTCGTACATGTGGCAATGGTAGTTATATGTCTGAGCATTGCACTTGGAAATAGTAAGTGTAGGCTCGTGCCGGGTGTTTGGTTCATTTGTTGCCATCACATCCATTCTTGTGGCACTCTAAGGTAGTAAGTAGTCCATGTATTCCTCCTATATGAGATAACCTCTCAAGAATTGTGTCATGAAGCTACCAAAACTCTACCTAATGTCCTTCTGCTCTCCTCATTGCCTCCTTAAGAACTCCTTCTACATTAATGGGATCCTAACGATTAAATCATAAACCATACATACCTTATCTCGGGTGAAGTGGGTCATGTGTGTCCTAGGAATGAGGAAACTGCAAATTATGTTTAGTAGTCTATTAGTGCATGCAGAAGATCACATAGTGCTCCAAGTTTGAAGGTGAGAGTTTGGCCTCAGATGAACACTTTATTGCTTCTTATTCAAGGGTTCCAATTAGAATAAAATTCACCTACTATTTTAAAGTTACATTTGTCGGGATCATTGAAGATAAAGTATAATCATAATGCATGTATACTAGCAATGATAGTGGGAATCTCAGCAACAAGGCTCTCTCTTTGTCCACCATTTCATCTGGGTAGTATCTTGCCTTTTTTTTCTTCTACTAAACCATTATATACTTTCTTCCCTATCAACGTAACAAATGCCAAATTGTCGTGATGGTCCTCTTAAACCATATAGCTAGATGTGGGTTGGGTTGTAGGGCATGTTTTTTTGTGTCTACTTGGGGGTTTAATTTCTTCTGGAGGACTCAACTTCATCCTTATCCTTACCTTGTTGTGACTCATTGTAACTGAGAATGAAAAACATGTCAAATTCTAGTTTAGATAACTAGCAAAGTAAGGTTTTAACTTTTGGGCCACCCCCTAAATAATTTACTAGCATGGTACTAGTGTAGTTAGTTAGGTACTCAGACTTCCCTAACTAATTTTTATTAATCCTAAGTAACCATTTTCAACAGTTTGGAGTAGTATTTATCAAGCCATCAAGAAATTTCATAATTTAGGTCTTAGGGTGGCCTTAATCTCACACTTTCTAAGAATATTCAAGTATTTTCATCAATACCCAACAAAGTTGTAGCAAAACCCACTAATTTAAAATAGAAATCAAATGTACAATGTTAATTTTGAATGAATTTAAGGAACTAGGGCACAATTGAAGGGTTTATAAGGCAAAAAAATCCTGAAACAATAAAGCAATCTTAACAAAAAAACAATAGAAACATACCTTGATGCTTGTATAGTAGATTGAAGAAGAAAATTTATGAATTTGGGGTGTGCTTGCGATGTTCTTGAGAGAAAAGTGATCGGTTTGTCGGCAACATGAGTAAGTAAATAAGAAAAATTAAAATAGAGGTTTCAGGTTCGATTGACTCATAAATACTAAGTGAAAATCTAATAGACCCACATCATGCATGGAATGAGGTTTATCACCGACTTTGGTGGTGCACACTGCAATGCCCAACTCGGGTGTCCCCTGTTTTTCTCAGTATCTGAACTTTAGTTCAAAGATAGTCGTGACACAAGCCTTTACACACAAACATGGTGTCCATAATATGAGGCTCGGTGCATTTACTTGAAATTTTTGTGTTTTCCACTTTCTTTTTCCCATGCTTTCTTCTTTGTTCGCTCAATACCTAAAACCTGCAAAACACTAAGTATAACGGTTAGCAGGGTGGGTGCATCCCACCAAGAGCCTTATTTTCGATCGTGGCACAACTCGTATTTTTTGTCCTAATCTATTGCAAATATTGAGTTGCCTCTTGAGCAACATTTTATTTAACATCGCAACATGATGATACTTTACCCTAATATGTCGGTCCATGGATTAAAGGAGCCTCACAAAAGTGGCATATACATAACTTACTTCTATTTTAAATTATATTATTCATTACCCTTATGAAATTGGCATATCACTCATGACCATACCGGGTTACATTATTTAACACTTTTATGACCTTCTCCTTCGACATGTTGTTCAGTTTTTTCTCTCGCTATAATAATCGCTAGTTCTTGATCTATTTGATTCAGTGATATTCAAAATACGTCTAGAATAATTGACTCATTCAACTCATGATCCTAATGTGTCCATAGTCTTCTAAACTTTCCCATGCATTCGATATTATCCACTCTCCAGTTGTCTGTAAACAAGATGCTATTGACAACTTGCATTATTCCAGCTACTAAACTCCACTCGTGAATGAAGATATGTACTAGTTTCGGTCATGAGTCAATCTCATCCAGTTGCCATGTTTTGAACCATGATTCCACTTCACCTGTAAGATAGTACACAAACATGTTAAGTTTTAACATTTCGTCAGATAGTACTGCATCATATGTTTAACACAAATTCTCATAAAGTGTCTCTAGTGTTGGAGAGATCTCTCTTGCAAGGGATACAGAATAACCCTAGACTCTTGAGATCCTTTTAAATTGAAACTTGTAAAGAAAGCAATGGTACTTTGGGTTTGTTAGATTCTGATTCTAATGTTATGTTCTTGCATAAATCCCCACAGTGCAATGGTGTGGAAGATGCTTTGTAGACCGTGAAAGTCATATGTTCATCATAGACTCTCATAGTTATATACCCTACTCTTACATTAATTAGTGCTCGCCTAGTAGCTAAGAAGGGACGTCCTAAAATGACTGGTATCTTTGCATTTTCTTCAAAGTCTAGAATTATGAAGTCAGTGAGAACAATGACTTCCCCACTCTTACGTGAACATCCTCAATTATTCCATTTATTAGTGCCAAATGTGATCTATTCACCAATAGCAAGGTGATGCATGTTGGTTGGATGCCGTTCTTCTAGGCCAAGTGAGAATGTTATGGATCAACCAGCCCAAGTATACGAGGCCCAAGTCAATAAGGGAATTGAGAGTGGGTCTGACAGAATTAGGAAAAGCCATCGAATTAAACAACCCAATAAAAAGCTACAAGACTATGTCTTAGGTTAAAGGGGAAAGCAAGCACGTGAGAAGCATAGAAGTGACAAGAAAAAATTGTTATATGCAGCAACAATATAAGAGTAGTGGGCAAGCAAGAAGTGATAGCAACATTCTCTAAATTCTCATCTTATTTCTTCTAAGTTCTCTCACCTCCTTCTACCTTGTTGTTTAGTATTTATTTCCTACTACAACTGCTGCTCATTGAGAACAGAACTATCCAATTTCACTACTGTATTAGTTCTTCTTGAGTAATCAAATTAAGTGTTGTTATTGTTCCTTTATTTGGGTTGAAGTTTATTCCAGAGAACATTTTTCATTAATAATATTTTTCTTCATGCCAAATGCATCCTAAAACGTTGAATACTTAATCAAATAATTTGAATTCGACAATTAAAGACGAACATTAAATCTGAATACTTTCAAGAACAACTACAAAAATACCGACCAAAACATTTATTTATCTTAAAATAGTTAGGTATATATTTATTTATTATTAATCGAAAAGGTCATATTGATCTCATTTTATTAAAATCTTAAAAGTTGTTTCCACTTTTTCTTTTCTTTTTTTCCCTCCTATCTTTATCTTTCTTATTCACTATGATCAACCATAAAAAATTTACTGTAAGCCTATGAACATTGATTGAAGCTCGACGAGAAAATTGAGAACATTATTTAATGAATTTGTGAATAAATAATAAAAAAATATGAAATTGGAGTTTTCTCAAAACTTTCTTCTTCTTTTTTGTTTGTATTTGAATGGAGTACTTTTTTCTTTGTTATTTTGGCGACAATTTTTTTTTTACCAATCTTATATTTATCATGACAAAAATTTAAAATTTCTCTAAATTTTCCTACTTCTTCTTTGTTTTTAGTTGGAGGGATAGCAGTGAATGGGGCTTCTCCTCCTTCACAATCTGATCTTAGATTTTATTTTTCTTGTTTGGAATTTTTCAATCACTTTGTTGGTGCCTCCTCCGACATTAACAATAACTTTTGAAAAAATGACATTAATAACATCATATGTGTTGAGATCAGAAGATTTGGAAATTGAGAAACTCCATTGAAGAACTGGAGCTCAGATCGAGAGAAAATAGAGAGATGAATTTGTGGAATTCCAACTGATTCAATTGATTGAGGAAAACAAAATACAACACAACGTTATTTATACTATATGAATCATAAATATCTAGAAGCCTAACTAACAAAATAACTAACTTGACAGCTGGCAAATTTGCAACTAATTATTGGACTAATAACGAGCTACAACAACTAATCAATACTTTAGAACTAACTCTGAATTTACATAATATCAATACCCCACCCCCCAAGTTGGAGTTGAAGAATGCAGAGCCAACTTGTCCAATAGGGCACAATGTTTTACTCCAGTAAGGGCCTTTGTAAGAATATCTGCTAATTGATCAGCAATGCTGATGTGATGCAATGTAATGAGGCCTTCTTGAAGCTTTGTTCTCACAAAATGATAATCCACTTCTATGTGCTTTGTACTTTCATGGAACAATGGATTCTTGGCGATGTGAATAGTTGCTTGACTATCAGAATGTAAAGGAAAGGCCCCATGACTAGGCACAGTTAATTCCACGAACAACCTTTTCAACCAGACCAGTTCTCCCACTACTTTTCTCAGTGACCTATACTCAGCTTCAGTCGAAGAGAGGGAAATTGTTTCTTGTTTCTTAGATTTCCAACTAATAGGGCTTTCACCTAGCATCACAATATAACCAGTGAGTGACTTTCTTGAGTTAGGGCAAGCAACCCAATCAGAGTCATAATAAACATTCACTCTGTAATTTTTAGAAGAGGACATGAAAACACCTAGGGTAGGATCCTTCTTGAGATACCTAAGCATGTGAAAAGCAACAGATAAATGAGGTTCCCTGGGATCCTGCATAAACTGGCTGAGAAGTTGTACACCATATGCTAGATCAAGTCTGGTATTGGTAAGAAAATTTAATTTGCCAACCAGCTTTCTGTAGTAAGTAGGATCATCCAGTATTTTTTCTTCATGAGTTCGCAATTTGACAGTGGGATCAAGAGGAGAAGCTAGTGGATCAAGATGGTCACAACTGAACTCTTTGAGAAGGTCCAAAACAAACTTCCTTTGAGAGATGAGAATCCCATCTGTCTTGTATAAAATTTCCAACCCAGAAAATAATGTAATCTACCAAGGTCTTTAATTTTAAACTGATGATGAAGGAAGTGTTTCAGTTCATTTATCTCATCAATGTATGTTCCTGTAAGAAGAATATCATCAACATATACACCTAGGAATACTATAGAAGTATCTTTCTTTCTATGAAACAAGGAATAGTCATGTAGAGAATGAGTGTAGCATTATGTGTTCAGAGCCTCAGTCAACTTTTCATACCACTGTCGACTGGCCTACTTCAGTCCATACAATGACTTGTTAAGTTTACATACCAAACCTTTATGAGGGGAAGTCAAACCAGGAGGCATATCTATATACACTTCCTCATGTAAGTCTCCATGAAGGAATGCATTATTGTCATCTAGTTGGTAAATATTCCTTGTTTCTTTGCAGCAATGGCAACCAGTGTCCTCACAGTTGTCATCTTGATGACATGAGAAAATGTTTCAGTGTAATCGATGCCATGATGTTGAGTGTAACCTTTTACCACCAATCTAGCTTTGTATCTTTCCACACTCCCATCTGCCTTGTGTTTGATTTTATAAACCCACCGACATCCAATGGCCTTTTTATCAACTAGTAAGGGTGTTAGGATACACGTATTGTTATCATGCAATGTAGTGAATTCTTGTGTCGCAGCTGTTTGCCACATAGGATCCATAGCTTCCTCATCATATGAACTAGGCTCACAGTCATGAGAAACATTCATCACAAGGGACTGACTGTCAGGAGCTAAATCATCAGATGAGATGTAATGTTTGAGGGGAAAATGGGCATTGAGTGAAGAAGGATGTGTAAGGGAATTGGAAGGTGGTAATGTGTGCACATAATCAAAAAAATATTGAGGTACTTATGTATCCTATGTGATTTCCTAAGTGTGGGAGAAACGAGTTGTGGAGTGTTAGCAAGAGAGGAGTTTGGAGGGTTAATTGAAGATGGTGGATGACGAGATGAAAGTACAAGTGACAGAGGTTGGTTAATGTCACTTACATTTACCAGATAACTTTGTACAGAAACAAGACTGTTGTCATGAAAATTTATGGAGTGGTCATTAGGAAAAACTGAGGGGAAATGAGAAGATGGGAAATTGGTGATATCATTGGTCATGGCAAAGGAAAAAATGGTCTCATAAAAAACAACATCCCTTGAGACATGGATTTTCTTGGTGGCAAGACTTAACACTTTGTAACCTTTTGTACCCGAAGGATATCCAATGAAAACACGTGGAGTAGTCTATGGGTCAAATTTGGTTCTATGGGGCTTAGGAATTTTAGGATAACATAGACAACCAAAACTCTTCAAATGAGAGTTATGTTGATGTAATATTTCATATGGGCATTTGTTATTTAGAGGAGCAGAGGGTAAGTTGTTTATTAGATAGGTTGAGGTTAGTATACATTCACCCCAGTATTTTATTGGAAGTTTTGACTGGAAAAGTAGGGCCCTTGCTGTCTCAAGAATGTATTTGTGTTTTCTCTCTACTACCCCATTTTGTTGTGGTGTGTATGGACATGACTTTTGGTGAAGAATTCCTTTGGATTGGAAAAACATAACTGGCTCATTGTTGGGGAATTCAAGACCATTGTCTGATCTTATTGTTTTGACAGTGGTTTTAAATTGTTTCTCAACCATGGTAACAAAAATCTTAATAACATGCAGGGCATTACTTTTACTACTAAGTAGATGTGTCCAAGTAGATTTGCTAAAGTCATCTACTAAGGTGATGAAGTATTTGAAGTTATAATGTGTGGCTGTTTGGTAGGGACCCCATAAGTCAACATGTAATATGGTAAAAAATGTTGGTGTTGTTGTGGGACTTAATGTCACGCCCCGAGCCTACACCGTGGGCGGGAGTGACACTCGAGACCTATTGCTGGCCCAAAGCGAAACCTTTGCCTGGCTTACTTACTCAGCGGAAGACTTAACTCAAAACAAATACATCTACGAAATAAACTGGAATGTTATAAAGGAAACATTCAACTGGCCATTAAGGCAAACTTAAGTCTCAACATAAGATAATGACAATGAAAAGACAAAAGACCTAACATCTGACTGTCTATCTATGAAGCCTCTAAACAACTGAGAGGGATGTCAGGACAGGCCCACGACATCCTAATGAACTAGCTAATAAAACTAAAAACAATAAAAAAGGATCCTCCGGAATGCAAAGAGGCTCACCAACAGACTCTGAACTGCTCACTGGATCAACGATGCGATAGATGTTGATCCTAGTTACATGCGTCTGCATCATAAATACGATGCAGGCCAACTGACATCAGTGCATTGAATGTACGAGTATGCAAGTTGGAATGCTAAACATGACATAAGCTTGAAAGGAATATGAAAGGAACACTTACCTCGCTCAACTCAACTCAACTGAACTGATTTCAATATAAAGCAGTGTATATAAATGCAGTATAAAGAAAAGCTTTAAAACATGGTTTTCAACTCTATGTATTCAGAAATACAATAATAACTTTGTATGTATGCAAAGATATAATATGAACTCTGTTTGTATATAAAAATACAAATACTTCTGATGTATATAAAAATACAAAATACTGTTGTGGGAGTTTCTCTAACCGACAACCATCACGTAAGAGCTATTGTGATGATTCATCAATTTCCCTCACGCTGCCAGAGCATCCTATACCTTGCCAAGGGTATAGGACATGAACTGCTAAGTGGATCCAATAGTCTATTCTAAAAAGCACTAAAGGAATCATCTAAAAAGTATGACCCTTTTCTACCCATGATGGCTACATGGTTTATGGGGGTTGTGAGTTGTCTGAACTCTCCCCCATATCGGTGCTCAATACTACTCCCAAAAATATAATATTATTAGCTCTTATGTTTAAAACATACTTATTTCTGTGATTTGAGATTAGTGCTCAAACACTTAGCTCAAAGGCTATCTTGGAAATCAAAGTTTCCTCTCTTGCTTCATTTAGAAAGTGATTACTCTTCTCTGAAAACTAGCACAAAGGCTCTTTGGAGATCGAGGTTTCCTTTCTTGTTTAAATGTGAAAATATTTTAAACCCTTTGGGAATACATAGTCCCCATATACTTTTGAAGAAATGAACTTTAATCTTTACTCTTTACTCTTTACTCAACTTGAACTTTAAGTCTTAAAACAAAGTTAAAAGCATTTGCAAAAGACTTCTTAAAAAGACTCTAAGAACTTCCTAGACTTGGCTCTTGACTTTCCTTGAATTTGAATTTATGGATTCAAGGTTATGATTCATGTTTCTGGATGATTTCTAGATGTTTAGAAGTCATTTAGTGTAGTTAGAATTAATAGGAAGTGTTAATACACTTTAGAAGGACTTAAACGGACTGAAAGATGAAAACTGGGTGAAAAACGCCGATCCGAGCGCATCCGGGGAGCGCCGCACCAGGCCCCAAATTTATAGGGCTCACTTTGGGTGCACTGCAGGCGCGCTGCCCCAGACCCTCTGGCGCAGATGGGGGGCGCCGCGCCTGGCCCTCCCCAGGTGAGTCTTGACGAATTTTACAATTCGTTTTCTGATCTTAAATCATTTTAATCCGATTCTTTTTCCCAAATTCACTTTAGATTTATGTACTCAAATCATATACACAAAATCTAACCCAAACAACTCAAGGAAACAACACTTAATCATCAAGAAACTCCTTAATCCCAACTCATATTCAAGAACGAATCAATTCAAGAACAACTATCAAGAACATTAATTTCTTAATCTTTTTAGGATGAAAATATGCTGAATTATACATGTTTGGCGCATGGATGAACTAACCCAATGCTATGTGATCTCACATACCTTGTAGGGTTCACCCCCGACGAAATCCACAAGCTAAACTCGACGATTTCCTTGCTTCTCCTTCTCTTTTCTCCTCTTGTTTTCTCTTCTCTAAAACTCTAACTCTTTTCCAAAAGCTTAAACTGACCAAATTCAGTTTAGACCCTTAATTAATTTACTAAAATGAATTAGAATAATTAGGTAAGGAAAAGACTAAATTACCCTTCCGAAAATCTGGTTTAAGACTTTCCTTATTCAAACAACCCAACTTCCAAAGAGCATAACTCACTCATACGAATTCGGAATCGCGCAAACTCAGCGGCGTTGGAAAGATCATCCCAAGAGATTTCCTACCATATCAAGAAGTGCTCCTAACTCTTCCTGATATAGAAGTTATGTCCATTTGAAGTTGACCAAAAACTCACTTTTTTGTAACTTAACAAAATTTCCAGATTTTTCATTCTTTCCAAAAATGACTTTTTCCAATTATAACTTCTTCCTAGTTATTTCAAATTGCGAGATGTTACATTATCTCCCCCTTGGGAACATTAGTCCTCGAATGAGATTACTCTTACTAGGCTAAGGATGTAACATACAACATTTTGTACAAGCACCCACAAGCAAATGCAAAACAACATGCCAACTTATAAGTAAATACTAAGAAAGGATTAGTACCTTAATTTGGAACTTCTTCGGATTCGAAGAGATGTGGATATGTCTTCTTCATATCCTCCTCAGCTTTTCAAATAGCTTCTTCAACAAATTGGTTCCTCTAAAGGACTTTGACTGATGCTACCTCTTTTGTTCTCAACTTGCGAACTTGGCGATCTAGAATCTGAACATGAATCTCTTTATAAGATAAACTATCCTTGACCCCAATATCTTCAGTTGGTATTATCAATGAAGGATCGCACATGCACTTCTTCCACATGGAGACGTGAAATACCGGATGAACCGCTGCTAACTCTTGGGGTAGCTCCAACTCATAAGCTATATTGCCAATCCTCTTGGATATTCGATAAGGTCTAATATACCGGGGACTAAGTTAATTTCCCCTTCTTACCAAACCTCATAACACCCTTCATGGGTGAAACTTTTAGATATACCCAATCATTTACTTCAAACTCTAACTCCCTTCTCCTAACATCAGTGTAGGATTTTTGATGACTCAACACCGTTTTCAACCTCTCTTGAATCACGTTCACCTTCTCCATAGCTTGATGAACTAAATCTGGTCCTATCAACCCAACTTCACCAACTTCAAACCATCCAATAGGAGATCTGCATCTTCTCCCATAAAGAGCTTCATAAGAAGCCATTTAGATGCTAGAGTGGTAACTATTGTTGTAAGCAAACTCAATGAGAGGTAGGTGATCATCCCTATTCCCTTTGAAATCAATCACACAATCCCTCAACATATATTCTAAGGTCTGAATAATGCGCTCTGTTTGCCCATCTGTCTAAGGATGAAATGCAGTACTTAAGTTCACCTTTGAACCCAAGCCTTTTTGGAATGACTTCCAAAACTGTGCAGTAAATTGTGCACCTCTGTCTGAAATAATGGAGACTGAAACCCCATAAAGTCTTACCACCTATTGAAGATACAACTTAGCATAATCTTCTGCCGAATGAGTAGTCTTTACCGATAAAAAGTGGTCTGATTTTGTCATTCTGTCGACAATCACCCAAATAGAATCATGCTGCCTGCGAGACCTTGGTAAACCTGTAATGAAGTCCATATTAATCATCTCCAACTTCCACTCCGGAAGTTCTATATTCTAAGCCAAACCACCGGGCCTTTGGTGCTCTACTTTAACTTGTTGGCAATTTGGGCACTTAACAACAAATTTTGCAATGCCCTTCTTCATACTACTCCACCGATAGATTTCTCTCAAGTCGCGATACATCTTTGTGGAACCCGGATGAATGGAATATCTGGAGCTATGAGCTTCCTCCATGATCCTCTCTTGGAGTCCATCCACCATTGGTACACACAACCTACCTTGATATATTAACACACCATCTCCCCCTTGTTCAAAAGCTAATACTTTTTACTTATGAACATTTGCCTTCAATTCAAGCAAAATAGGGTCTTAGTCTTTCTTGCATTTCACTTCTGACACTAATGATGATTCAACCCCATTCATCACCACTACTCCTCCTTTTGTGGAATCCATCAGTCGGACTCCTAGGCGTGCAAGTCTATGCACATCTTTCGCTAACTCTCTATTCTTCCTCAACATGGGCGGTACTACCCATAGACAACCTGCTCAAGGCATCAGCAACAACATTAGCCTTACATGGGTGATAAAGAATACTCATGTCATAATCCTTGAGCAATTCTAACCACCTCCTTTGTTTGAGATTAAGCTCTTTCTGAGTGAACACATATTGAATACTCTTGTGATCAGTGAATACATCAACATGAACACCATACAAATAATGACGTCATATCTTCAAAGCAAATACTACGACAGCCAACTCTAAGTCATGGGTTGGGTAATTCTTCTCATGAACTTTCAATTGCCTTGAGGCATAAGCTATAACTTTACCATTCTGCATTAACACGCAATCCAAACCAACTTTAGACGCATCACAATAGACAACAAAGCCTTACATACCTTTTGGTAAGGTCAAATCTGGGTATTAGTCAACCTCTTTTTCAATTCCCGAAGGCTTTTCTCACAAGTTTCAGACCATTGAAACTTAACTGTCATCTGAGTCAACTAGGTCAAAGGGGATGAAATAGACGAGAACCCCTTTAAGAAACTTTTATAATAGCCAGTTAAACCCAAGAAACTCCTAATATCGGTTGGAGATGTGGGTCTAGGCCAATTCTGCACTGCCTCAATCTTCTGGGTATCAACTGTAATTCCATCTACAGAAATAATGTGGCCTAAGAATGCCACAGACTCAAGCAAAAACTCACATTTCTAGAACTTAGCATATAACTCTCTATCCTTCAGAGTCTGGAGAACTATTTTGAGATGGCTAGCATGATCTTCTTCATTCCTTGAATAAATTAGTATGTCATCAATGAAAATGATAACAAATATATCTAAATAAGGTTTGACAACTCTATTCATAAGGTCCATGAATGTTTCAGGTGCATTACTTAACCTGAACGACATGACCAGAAACTCATAATGACCATAACGGGTCCTGAATGCTATCTTGGGAATATCACATCCCCTTACTCTCAACTGATGGTATCCAGATCTGAGGTCTATTTTTGAAAAACAAGAAGCACCCTGAAGCTGATCGAAAAGATCATCAATTCTCGGAAGAGGATACGTATTCTTGATGGTAACCTTATTCAATTGGCGGTAATCTATACACATTCTAAGGGAATCATCTTTATTTCTCACAAATAAGACCGGAGCGCCCCAAGGTGAGACACATGGTCGAATAAAACCTTTCTCTAAAAGATCTTTCAACTGCTCTTTAAGATCTTTCAACTCTGATGATGCCATTCTATATGGAAGAATAGATATGGGACGAGTATCTGGAACAATGTCTATACCAAGTCTATTTCTCTCTCAGGAGGACTCCGGGAAGATCATCAGAAAAGACTTCTGGAAACTCTCTTACTACTGAAACTGACTGAATAAGAGGTATCTCAACACTAGAGTCATTAACTCGGACTAAGTGATAGACACATCCCTTAGAAACTAACTTCCTTACCTTAAGGTACGAAATAAAATGACCCTTAGTCACTGCTGAACTGCTTTTCCACTCTAAGACTGGCTCACTGGGAAATTGAAACTTGACAACTCGAGTTCTACAATCAACTGAGGCATAACATGCATGAAGCAAGTCCATACCAAGAATGACATCAAAATCTACCATGTCTAACTCAATTAAATCAGCCATGGTACTCTTGTGATTGACGAAAATGGGACAATCACGATAGACTCTATCTGCTAGAATAGACTCACCAACAGGTGTAGAAACACTAAATGGTTCACTACGTTGCTCAGGAATAACATCAAAATTAATAGCAACATATGGAGTTACAAAAGATAAACTCGCTCTTGGGTCTAGCAAAGCATAAACAGTAAAGTCAAAAACTTGGATCATACCAGTGACAACATCTGGTGAATCCTCTTGCTCTTGGTGACTATTGATAGCATACAAGCGGTTTGTTCCTCCGCCAGTACTAAAAGTAGCCCCTCTAGGTGCAACTTTGTTTGGTGGAGCAACTGAAGAAAACTGGGCTCTATTTCCCCCATTATCGTCGCCCTGCTTGTTCTTTGGACACTCTTGTATGAAATGCCCATTCCGGCCATAATTGAAACAACCAGTGGTGCCCTCACGACAAGTACATGAGTGGTTTCTACCACACTTAGCACATGCAGGAGTCTTAGTACCCCATTGTGCCTTACTACCTTGCGAATGCACAGGTCTAGCTCTGAAGTTCTGAGAATTTTGACTATTGTACTCACATTTGTTTCTTGGTGCAGGTGCACTAGCAGATGATGAAGCAGGTCCTTCTTGCTTATGTTGGAAAGAAGACCGGTTCACATTACTTTTTTGCTTCCTAGATTCATTCCCTGATGGTTTAGCCCTCTTATTCTTAATCTCTTCTCTATCCTTCAGCTGGTCCTCCTCAACTTGTTGCACATGAATCATCAACCTTGCTATGCCCATGTAACCTATTAGCATGGCTGCCTTACTTTCCTTACTTGACAGACGAGGCAACCAAGAAATAAACATGTTCATCATACTCTTCATATAAACAACCATCTCTTTGTTTCTCTTAGCTCATGGGGAAAGAAACGCCCCATGAAAGCACTCTAATAAACAGTCCAACTCACAATCGGTTACGCGCAAACACGAGTTAGAAAGAAACTTCTTAGAGATAAAACACTAACTCACGAAATAAGTATGAAAGAAGTGAAAGAATTTCCTAAATGTTGCAGCCTCCTAATTATAGATGTGGTGCGCTTCACACCGATAACTAGGACTCTATAGAGACGGCTTCATAGACTCCCTAGGACTCTTGAAATCTATGCTCTGATACTAAGTTTGTCACGCCCCGAGCCTACACCCTGGGCGAGACTGGCACTCGAGAACCATTGTTGGCCCCAAGAGAACGCTTGGCCTGGCTTACTTACTCAGCGAAAGACTTAACTCAACACATATACATCTATGAAATAAACTAGAATGTTATAAAGGAAACATTCAACTGGCCATTAAGGCAAACTTAAGTCTCAACTTAAGATAATAACAATGAAAAGACTAAAGAACTAACATCTAACTGTCTATATATGAAGCCTCTAAACAATTGAGAGGGATGTCGGGACAGGCCCACGACATCCTAATGAAACTTAAAACAATAAAAAAGGATCCTCCGGAATGCAAAGAGGCTCACCAACAGACTCTAAACTGCTCATTGGATCAATGATGCGCTGGATGCTGATCCCTGTTACCTGCGTCTGCATCATAAATACGATGCAGGCCAACTGGCATCAGTGCATTGAATGTACAAGTATGCGAGTTGGAATGCTAAACATGACATAAGCTTGAAAGGAATCTGAAAGGAACACTTACCTGGTTCAACTCAACTCAACTGAACTGATTTCAATATAAAGCAATGTATATAAATGCAGTATAAAGAAAAGCTTTAAAACATGGTTTTTAACTCTATGTATTTAGAAATACAATAATAACTTTGTATGTATGCAAAGATATAATATGAACTATGTTTGTATATAAAAATACAAATACTTCTGATGTATATAAAAATACAAACTACTGCTGTGGAAGTTTCTCTAACCGACAACCATCACGTAAGAGCTATTGTGATGATTCATCAATTTCCCTCACGCTGCCAGAGCATCCTATACCTTGCCAAGGGTATAGGACATGAACTGCTAGGTGGATCTAATAGTCTATTCTAAAAAGCACTAAAGGAATCATCTAAAAAGTATGACCCTTTTCTACCCATGATGGCTACATGGTTTATGGGGGTTGTGAGTTGTCTGAACTCTCCCCCATATCGGTGCTCAATACTACTCCCAAAAATATAATATTATTAGCTCTTATGTTTAAAACATACTTATTTCTGTGATTTGAGATTAGTGCTCAAACACTTAGCTCAAAGGCTATCTTGGAAATCAAAGTTTCCTCTCTTGCTTCATTTAGAAAGTGATTACTCTTCTCTGAAAACTAGCACAAAGGCTCTTTGGAGATCGAGGTTTCCTTTCTTGTTTAAATGTGAAAATATTTTAAACCCTTTGGGAATACATAGTCCCCATATACTTTTGAAGAAATGAACTT
>JAJOOO010002769.1:0-29179 GCA_029582685.1 Solanum piurae
GTAAAATTGAGTTAGAGTCTCATATTAGTTGGAAATGAATTGGTGGTCTAGCTTATATAAATTTGAACAATCTCTTCTATCCCCATAAGCTAGTTTTTAGATTGAGTTAGATCAAAATATCATATCTTTCACATTTCGTATTTTACCTTCTTGCATAACTACTTAGGTGGTAATCAGACTATCACGATTGCAAGTTCATCCGCCCATAAATCACATGTATCGTGAAGTCAATGCGGTAGCACATAGCTAGAGTAGCTATGAGTGAAAATGCTTATTGGAGTGAAGTGTGATCCCCCTTTATTTGTTGCCTTATTCTTTTCCCGTAAAGGGCTTGTTTGAACATGCAATATAAAATTATTATATGAATTTAATGTCTTATCTTGATATGTAATTTTAATTTTTTTAAATTATATTTTTTATAAACATAAATCTTCACGAGTTATGAAAACTATTACGTAAATTTTCTTACATAATTTTACCAAATGAACAACATAATTCATAAATAAGATTAAAGATATCAAATTATTTTAAGGTATCACATTGAAAAATTGAATATCTCCATGTTTCTTTTTATAAATAAATATTTGTGATTACAAACTTTTAAATACACATAATTTTATGAAAATTTATTTGTCAACAATAGTGTAACCACTAGCTAGTTATTCTAATATAATTCTTTCACATGTACGAATAATCTCTATTGAGTATGATATTTTTTTATTTGCAAAATTTAAAATAATGGATCTCCTTTTTACAAAATACAGTTGGGTTTCAAAAGGTGTGAATGGAAAATGAAGAGTTGTGACTTTTATGAAGAGTTGAAACTTTAATGAAAAATTGTGACTTTTATGAGGAGTTGTGACTTTATGAAAAATTGTGATTTTTATGAAAGGTTGTGACATTTCCGAAAGATTGTAACTTTTTCAAAGGGTTGTGATCTTTCCAGTAAGCCACAATAAGAACTTTTTCACACTACCATTTGTTATCTATAAATAGAGGGATTTCCTCTCATTTTAAGAAAATCAATTTTCTTGACTTCTTCTACAACAACTAAATTAGTATTCCAAGTGTACTTTACTGCCGTTGAGTGGTTCACTAACATCATGGTTATAGGTACCGATACACTGGTGAGTAAAATCTTTCTACCCTGGGAGGATATATTCCATTAACCTCAGGTACTTGAGGGGAATAATTTCCTTAAGTGGACATTGTACATTCAGTGGGCTCGGTTTATTTCTTTGAGAAAAATATTTTGTATATTGTTTCTAATCTGTTTATGATTCTATTTGCTCAACTGGTTTTAATTTTCTAAGTTTAAAAATACTCTTTAAATTTTGTTGTTTCTTATCAAGTTCTTCAAAAAAATTGTTCTAAGTATCTTAGAAATACATGATGAACAACAAATATAAACTTATTGGTTAAATTTTATATTTTAAAAAGTAAAAATCATGATTGATATCACATATCCAAACACTGATTTGAAATCATGACTTTATATCACACGTCTAAATACTAAGCTTAGCAATTGCATCTTATCAATCAATCCATGTTTGTAATAACTTTTATATCCTTCCTACTTTAATTTAAGTTCCTTTATTCAGCAAAATAAAAAACATTAACTCTATAGATAAAACGTAATTTTACAAGACTCGCTTCATTAGAAACATTTAAAAATCAGAAGAAAAAAAAGATTAATTTGAATAGTATGTATTTCAGATATTTAAAGGCCATTGATTATAGTTTCTGGCAAAAATTAAATTTCTACCAGAAGTCTTCGGAAATTGGAGCAATAAATATGAGATATGTAGGAGTAACTACTAATTCTTCAACTTTATAATTTCTCCTTTAATACACACTGAAATATTGTAAGAAAGTAGGTGCAATGAATTGTAATGACAAAATAGGGAAGTGCTCAATCGCCAGAAAATTTGGCCAGAAAATTTAAAAAATTATAGTAGTATTTTTTTATTTTAAAATAAACTGATCTTTTTTCTATTTTTAAGTTAAAACATATTAAAATTAAAAGGATAAAAATATTTTAAAAAGTGAAATAACATTAAAAAAAATATCATCCTGACTAATTTTCTGACCAAAAAAATTTTTCCGACAAAATATTAGCTGGTAGGTTAACAACATGTTGACTAATAATTAAAGACCATAGGTTAAATGGGGGGAATTCTTGATAATTAAATGCTAGAACTGTATATATACTTATATAAGTAGCTATTGGAAGACAACCACATTGAATAGATAGGTAATGTACCTTAGTATTATTTGTCCCTACATTTTGAAGAATTTTCCTGTTGTGCCTTTGCCATCAACATATTTCTTTTTGGTTTAATTCTACTTGGATTTGCCTCTTACAAAGGGCACCAAATTCAAATATATATATATATATATAATAATAAAAGAGAAGCAAAGGTTACTTTTAATTAGATATCATCATCAATTTATAAGATTGCACCCATGATGTAAAAAGATGGCAAATAGAAAATTTCAAAGGGGAAATTGATTGAGATAAAGAAAGACAAAGTATTATTGTGTTTCAACTATATTATGGTTATAATTATTTTAATCGAATTTTGACTATATATACTGAAAGTATAAATAATTTTTACATAATCAGAATATTTTGATTGATATTGGGTCTTGAAACGTCTCAAGGATTACCTTTAGAAGCAAAAATCTCGTGAAACTAACGACTCGATTGCATATTTCATGGATTAATTTATACACTTTATATGCCCTCATTTTCTTGTAACAATTAAATTAAAAATTATATAATATAAGTTAATAGTTAGTTCCATTTTACAATAATTATAATTGCAACTTCATGTTATAATTTGTGTGAGGCTGAAATGACAAAAGATGAATATGGAAACATAACACAAGTAGTCTAGTCATATCATCCCAAACCTACAATATGGATGAAAAGAAAAAAGAAACTAAAAGAATAGTGATTAGAATAAATTTTAGGGAAAAGGGTCAAAAATGCCCTTAAACTATATGAAAGGAACAAAAATGTCCTCCATTTATAGTTTGGCTCAAAAATGCCCTTACCGTTAATACTTTGGCTCAAAAATACCCTTGCAGTCAATAATTTGGTCCAGAAATGCCCCTATAGTTATAAAATGGGTCAAAAATGTCCTTTTCAGAATAAATATATTATATTTTTCTTTAAAAACACATCTTCTTCCTAATTAAAATATTATTAAAGAACACTATTCTTGTTTTCTTTCTTCTAAAATAACTTTAACAAATAAAATGTAGGAAATATTTTTTTCTTCTTAATCTCATTTTATCAATTAAAATAGAATAACTTTATGTACCCTTTCGACAGATAATATATGTCATATATATAGGATCATAGTATATCCATCATTTATTTATATTTATATAACGATAAAAATAATGATAATAAAATAAGAAATTTTTTATTTTTTATTTTTTTCTGAATTGAAGTAAGATAAACATTTGCTAATTTTTTTTTAAAAAAACATTATTAGAAAAAGAATGTATTAAAAAGAAATTAATAATATATTAATTTGAAAAATGAGCATTTTGACCCATTAAATAACAATAAGGGTATTTTGGACTAAATATTGACGACAAAGACATTTTTGGATCAAAATATAAACGGAGGGCATTTTTGAACCAAAGTATTAGCGGTAAGGGCATTTTTGAGCCAAACTATAAACGGAGGGCATTTTTGTTCCTTTCACATAGTTTAAGGGCATTTTTGACCCTTTTCCCTTATTATTATTATAAGAACTTCGTTATACTCACCTATTATAAGTATTTATCATTTACTAATATTAATAAAATATAATCAATTCAATTGTAACATAATTGTTGGAAACTATATCATGAATACTAGTTGATCATTTAATTTCCTAGATGACACAATCATCTAAGATTAAAAAAGAGAGTCAACTTCCTTGCAAATAACGATCGATTAGATTTAAGTTAGCTTCTTAAATTTATACATTTCTTCAAAATTCACTCAATTTTAAATAGACTCATGTTTCGATTAGGTGTAAAATGTCACTTACATCTAAGGCTAACAGGTTCTCCCTGAAATGCATAGACATGTTATGATCTAAGGGCTAAAACACGATTTCGATACGAATCATCGTAATATTATAACATATGAAATTTTAATTATATATATATAAAAAAAACATTTTTGGTATTTCTCGTTATGTCATATCGAGAATGACAGGACAGAAGACCAACATGACATTACTCACATGGGACGGAATCCTAGGCATATGTGATTATACTTTTTATTTACTTTGTTCTTCCTGCTATTGTCCCCCCAAAACACTCTATAATAATAATAATAATAATAATTCTTATTATTATACCATGAATTTGAAGTGGCATGCAAATTAATGACACGTAGTAAAAGTTGTAAAATTTATGATCTCAAATATATCGTGACATTACATATCCATAAGAGCATATTATTAAATGAGAGATTTAGAATTGAAAAACTTATTATTGGATATTAATGAACTTTTTAGAAGAGTTATTTAACAGAATTATACCATCAACGATCTATATATTAACAAGAACTAGATATATACATAGGCAAGAGATTGACTCTCTTTCATTAAAAAATTATATTTTGTAAATAGAGTAAAATAATTTTACTGATGCATATATAAGTTATTGCATCTCTTTTAAAATAAAAATTCCTCTTTTTTTGATCTTCTTATCGAAATTCCTAGCTTCGTTGTTAATATACATGTGCTAAGAGAATTTAGTACAAGAAGTTGTAGGTACACTTTGTGATAATGAAATTAACGAACAAGGAATAACTAATGAAGATCAATCATAATAAAACTTGCAAGTCATTTTTTATGTAACATAGAAGGTAAAGAGAGATGATTTCACGAGACTTTGTTTGGTAAACGAGTTAATTATTTAAAGAGTTTTGTCATTATTGTCGTTGTAGGTCTTTCCCTTCCATCTTTGGACAACATGACATGAAATGAACACTTTTGAAATTTATCATTTAAACATTTCTCGACTATTTACGTAACATGAGTTTTAAAGTTAAATTATTTTCATTTATAGGAATGTGACGTTCCTTTTCGAACTGGCTAAAAAAGGATGTCACTAAAATTGAGACAAAGAAAACATTGTTACAAATATGTCATAGTTAGGATTATTTGAACTACATCACCAAACCAAACCACTAACATAGGTTATTTGTAGTTCACCGATCCGATTAATTCAGATTTACGTCGCATAGATAATTGGAAGTATTCATAAGTAGCAGTTGCAGAAACTCATATACACAGTTTCATTCACTCACACTGCTCTTTTCTCGTGACACTGTCAGTTTGAGTTTGAGTACTCAAATAAGTAGTAGTCATTAGTAGCATAGATTCTCTCTCCCAAACTCTCTTTTCTCTTTTCAGAAACTCCAATAGAGAAAAAAGAAAAACACCTGGCCCATGTAAGCAGTTTCCTAAATCAAAATAAGTACCCCATTTGCATCATCTTTCTTCTATTTGTACTTAACAACTACAATTTTTATCACTTCTGCAACTTATTTGTTGTTTTTGGTACATGGGGTTCATTCTTTAGTAGTAAAGATTGAATCTTTATTGTTCTGTTCCATTTTCAAGATTCTTGAAATGTGTTATTTCCTTTAAGTTGTTCGAGTTTGTATCTTTCTTCTATGTGTACTTAAAACTGCATGTTTTATCACTTCTGCAACTTATTTGTTGTTTTTGGTACATGGGCTTCATTCTTGAGTAGTAAAGATTGCATCTTTATTTTTCTGTTTCATTTTCAAGATTCTTGAAATGAGTCATTTCCTTTAAGTTGTTCAAGTTTGTATCTTTTGTTTTCTAAACCCTTCTGTTTCTACTCTAGTTGTCTCTACAAGGTTTCTTGGTTTTTGGGGTTTTTGGGTTTTTTGGGTTCTAGCATTTTGTTTCTTTATGGTTTCTTGATTGTTCCATTTGGGTTTTTTTCTTTTTGGGGAAAAAAAGGAAGAAATTAGAGATTTTCTTGAAAAACAACCTAAAAATGGTAACTTTGAGGTTGTTCACTGTTTTGTTGGTGGGGTTGTTGTTAAGGTCTCAATTTGGGATTGTACAGGCTCTTCATGAACAAGCCATTTTGGAAGCAATTGGCAAAGAGTTAGCAATACCTGGTTGGGATCTGAATAGCACTGATTTCTGTTCTTGGCATAGCATTAGTTGCAGCAGCTCAAACAGTTCAATGGTGGAAAGGCTGAATCTTTCGGGTTTTCGATTACAAGGTAATGTGACTCTAATATCTGAGCTCAAAGGATTGAAATGGCTGGACCTTTCTAATAACAATTTCCAAGGTTCAATCCCACAAGCATTTGGGAATTTGTCTGAGCTTCAGTTTCTTGATTTGTCTTTTAATATGTTTAGAAACTCTATTCCTGGAGAATTAGGTAAGCTCAAGAACCTTAGAGCATTGAATCTTTCAAACAATTTGCTCACTGGTTCAATACCTGATGAACTTGAAGGAATGGAGAATTTGCTTTATTTCCAAATATTTACCAATAAATTGAGTGGTTTTATTCCTATGTGGATTGGGAATTTGACTAATCTTAGAGTGTTTGCAGCCTATGAGAATGAGTTTAGTGGTGATATTCCAGTTAATTTAGGCTTACATTCTGAGCTTTTGTTGTTAAATCTTCATTCAAATCAGCTTGAAGGAACAATTCCTGAGAGTATTTTTGCTATGGAAAAGCTTGAATTTTTAGTTCTGACTAATAATAAGTTGACTGGCACTATTCCTGATTCAATTGTGAATTGCAAAGGCCTTTCAAGCATTAGAATTGGGAATAACAAGCTGATAGGTGGTATCCCTAAAGGAATTGGAAATATAAGTAGTCTTACTTATTTTGAAGCAGATAATAACACACTCTCCGGGGAAATCGTCTCAGGATTTGCGAAATGCTCTAATCTCACTCTTCTTAATTTAGCTTCGAATGGATTTTCCGGAACTATCCCTCCAGAGTTTGGTGAGCTCAATAATCTACAGGAGTTGATTGTTCCGGGGAATAACCTCTATGGAGAGATTCCAACTTCAGTTCTGAGGTGCAAGAATCTCAACAAGCTTGATTTAAGTAACAACAAGTTCAATGGAACCATTCCAGGAGATATATGCAACACAACAAAATTGCAGTTCTTGCTGTTGGGACAGAATTCCTTGAAAGGGGATATACCTCGTGAGATTGGGAACTGCGTAAAACTGCTTGAGTTGCAAATGGGGAGTAATTATCTTACTGGAAGCATCCCTTCTGAGATTGGTCATATGAAGAACTTACAGATTTCATTGAATTTGAGTCATAATCATCTCCATGGACAGTTGCCTAAGGATCTTGGAAAACTTGACAAGTTGGTTTCTTTAGATGTATCTAATAATCAGTTGTCGGGGAATATTCCGTTGGAATTGAAGGGCATGTTGAGCTTGATAGAGGTTAACTTTTCGAGCAATCAATTCACAGGACCAATACCTGCTTTTGCTCCATTTGAGAAGAGCTTAAATTCAAGCTTTCTTGGAAACAAAGGGCTCTGTGGTGAACCTTTGAGTAGTGATTGTGGATATGATTTTGAGCACAATGGTAATCACCGAGTTTCCTACCGGCTCATCTTGGCTGTTGTTGGTTCTGGTTTGGCAATTTTTACAGCTGTCACAGTGGTTGTTTTACTATACATGATGAGGGAGAAACAAGAGAAAACCACCATGGAAGCTGGAAATACCAGTGATGAAACTTGTTGCAAACCAGTGATCATAGCAGGGAATGTTTTCGATGAAAATCTCAAGCAAGCAATAGATTTTGATGCAGTTGTAAAGGCAGTCAGGAAAGATACAAATAAGATTAGTACTGGAACTTTCAGTGATGTGTATAGAGCAGACATGCCTTCCGGGATGATTTTGTATGTTAAGAGCCTAAAGTCGATGGACAAGACTATAGTTCATCACCAGAGCAAGATGATCAGAGAGCTTGAAAAGCTAAGTAAACTCTGTCATGATAATCTGACAAGGCCTATCGGGTTTGCAATCTATGAGGATGTTGTTCTACTCTTACATCAATACTATCCCAATGGGACATTGGCTCAGTTTCTTCATGAGTTTAGTCAGAAACCTGAATATGAACCTGACTGGCCTACAAGACTTTCCATTGCCATTGGAGTTGCAGAAGGATTAGCATTCCTTCATCACGTGGCCATAATCCATCTTGATGTTTCTTCAGGGAATGTGTTTCTTGATTCTAAATTCACCCCTTTGGTTGCTGAAGTTGAAATATCCCGACTTCTTGATCCATCTAGAGGGACTGCAAGTATTAGTGCTGTTGCTGGCTCATTTGGATACATTCCCCCAGGTATATTCTATGGCTTGAAAGACTTAGCTAATCATTTTACTACCTCGTGTTTCAATTTGTTTGTCTCACTTTCCTTTTTAGTCGGTTTTAAAAAAATGTCTTTCCTTTTTTGTAACTCATTAATTTTAACTTTCCACCGGACATCTTTAAGACCACGGGCATTTTGTATATTCTATTTGTCAGACAAACAAATTGAAACGAAGGGAGTATTTTCTTTTTGTGGAAAATGTCTGGTGTCTGACTAATTCCTTTTTCTTCAACAGAGTATGCATATACAATGCAAGTAACAGCTCCCGGAAATGTTTATAGCTATGGCGTTGTTTTGCTCGAGATCCTTACCACCCGACTACCCGTTGATGAAGCTTTTGGTGAAGGAGTTGATCTGGTCAGGTGGGTTCATGGTGCATCTGCGAGAGGAGAAACACCAGAGCAGATACTTGATGCAAGACTTAGCACCATTTCTTTTGCTTGGAGGAAAGAAATGCTTGCAACTCTAAAAGTCGCATTGATGTGCACCGATACCATTCCAGCAAAACGACCAAGAATGAAGAAGGTGATAGAAATGCTTCAAGAGGTTACACAGAGTTGAATCAAAACTCGTATCATCCAAAAGTCTCTGCTTAATCTCAGACCTTCAGATCATGAAAACCCCTGTAGAAATACAAAACGGTACGAAATTCACTGTTCTTAGCCTAGACTAGTGGTCTAAAAATAGTTAAACTATGTATATTGTCTGAGGTTGCTGTTCTTCTATGATGATCAGCTCCGAGCTTGTAATTTCGATTTTCATATTAGAGAGTAAGGAGGTTATATGGGAAGGGTAAAAGCCAGAAACAGTTGTTGATATGTACCATTTTGCACAAGACCTTCAATCATATGTACTTCTTTTTTCTTGTCCATGTGTAAATGGAGCTTTGGCATTTCATATGCAACATTAAAATCTTTATGTATATATAATATACAGTAGATGTTAAACCCTCTTGGTGAAAATCTTGTCTTCGCCACTGCACTGGGCCCTTCGCAATATTAATTGCTTATCGAGCTGATGAGTTTGTGGTTTCATTTGCTACTGTAAATGTACCGTCACTATTTTGCTTCATTGGCCTAAATGGAAAGTGAAGATTCACATAGTCGACTCCAACTTGCTTCGGATTGAGGCATCACTACTCACCCATTGTAAGAAGCAACTCTTATACAAGTTTAAGACCACAAATTGGGCCCAACATGATAATTTCATGATAACAACTTCTCAATAAAAAATTGTCAACATGCATGCTTGAAAATACTGAGAATCATAATGATCACAATTTTATTTATTACTGCTATAAATTCATTGATTGCACCAACAAGGTGCCAAAATTGTACAGAAAAGGGGGACTTTATGTTCCCTTAAACATGTAGGGAATTCAAAAAGTCCACAAAATTTTACATCTTGGTTGTAATGCACAGTTCAAACAGGAACATAACAATTATAAGACGCTACATTTCATTACATATATTGATCTATGCTTATTTGAATTCTTTAAGTAGTTTCCTTATAATGCCAGCTCTGTGCTGCTGCTTTCAATGATGCTTAAGTGTTCGTGTATATTCTTCTATCTTCCGGTAAGAAAGACTTCCTCTCAATCCCGAAAGCCATCCATCATAGTTTCTGCAGTTTGCAATGGAGGCTTCTCTGTTTTGAACTACACCAAAAAGTCATAGGAGGTTCCTGATAGAGGATTGTAACGAGCAAAGTTTAAACATGCACAATCCACAGTTCACTCAAAAACTAGACAAAGCATCTACTGTTGGAACTAAACATAAACGCATCAACAAGGACAGTTTAGTTCCATGTGGTGTTGGGTGCTTGAAAAAGTACAGACTCAATGAGAAACTTGAGAAAACCGAGCAGAAATCAATGCCATAGTCAGGTGGCATCGGTATATGAAGAAACAACAAAGAAAGCATGAAACTAAGAAAAGAGTTAAGATAGATCACAAGGAATAGCAATTATATGTAGAGGAAAAACGACATAAAACTATCCAACGTTGATACATAAAAGTGTCAAGCATGTCATATATATAAGATATGAGAGGGGGGCACCAGTCAGCTAATAATACATCATGTAAGCTAATCATATACCGTTGATCAAGACTTTGAGGCTCCATTGGTAATACTTAATAGTATGACTATTCCTTCGCATGACTGTGGCCATCCCCTTCATACTGAAATCGCCCTTAATGGATGAAAGAACTGCAGCATAAATGAGAGAAACATCCACCTCTGAAGCTATACAGATCAAACAGTCTTTTCATTTCATTCCAAATGCCTACAAATCCTGCTTGAACAGTTCTTTCAATTTTCTTTTCCTACTCGTTTATAATTTCTTTTAAATCCTGCACCTGATTATAGTAGCACAAGCATAAAGAGCAGAGTTAAGTTGTAAATTTCTTATCCTCATCATCTGTACAATCCAAGTCCTTGATATTCGAGTCACCCTGATCAATTGGCCTGTTGTTAAACCTTTTACGTTTCAGTATACCCTCCGACTCCTTCATCAATTTGATGTACCTTTTTCTAACTTTTGCTAATGGATGTTCCTCGATAGCCCCTCTATCACAGTAAGCTTCTTTTAGTATTGCGGTGCAAGTCTTGTTCATCAATGACAAATTGAAGATATGAGGATGCCTCTCGAATGCCTTGTGAACTTTTTGCGGCAACCCCAAGTATTTCCTAAGACACAAAAGCCTCTTCCTTTCTGCAGCATGCTCGACAAACAAACTAAGCAATTCATGAAGCACACCCACCACTCGTTTTTCTGCTATGTCACTATTTGGATCCAAACCTGAATAATCCTCGTAGGGTGAAACATATGGAAACTTCTGAAACTCATCAAACCAATCTGCAATCTTTCTTTTAAGCCTCAATCCCTTTGATGGATACAGTGGAAATTCTATTGCTTCACCCTCCACACCACCATACGCTCCCCTCCTCATCGCATTCATCTGCATCACTGATAAAAACCTTTCACTTCCATCAACATTAACAGCCAGCCCTTTCAATCCATCTTCTATTTCCACAACTCTGAAACACCCATCAAGATTGTCTTCCGGTTTCCTTAAGAATTCGTCGGGTAACCCCAAATACCATTGCAGACCCTGAATTATCTTTAGAGGAAGCATCTGTTCCCTGCCACTCATCAGTATCAACTTCTTCAGCCTCAAAATGATATCATCCTTAAATTTTAAGTAGACCTCTCTCTCCTCTCTATCAAGCTCAATAGCCCTCTGGGTCAACTTAAACCAAGGCAAATTGTAGTTAGGGCCAGTAAATTCCTCAAATACAGATGGAAACAGCCTTAAGAACCTGGCAACCTTAATGGGTATCCCTAACTCTAAGCCTTTTTTCGAAATAACAGAAATGGGGATGCAATAATCATTAGGTGAAGAGGAGACTATGCAGTTCTTAAGAGCAATTAAAGGCTTGAGTTGAACTGATCTGTGAATAGTATCAATGGAGTCAAAAAAAGAGTCTTTCTTCCATTTCATGTACACATCTACATAGGTCTGCCGCTGGGTGTATGAGCAGGGAAGAGGGTGGTTGCAAAAGAGGACTTCATGCAAGAGATGTACAGAGCTCTTGCTTCTCCTGACGATCATTGCCATCAACGACTGTATGTGTTTCTGTGCTGTTCGACTGTGGCTTTTAAGATCTTGTGAGAGGCAGCAGATTGATATTCACTAGAAAATAAACACACTGAGTTATATATACTTTGCTGCTGGCCAGTGCTTTGAGCCCAAAACTAAGAAGAATATGCAGTTTAGACGAGCGAGAAAGCATCAATCATCTTTGCTGTTTGCGGCAAGCTAACACTTTCAACGGATAGCTGGTTAATGCACACTTAACTGAACATCTGGACTTTTAGACACCACTATATTATACTGGCTCCCTCACCTTTTTGCACCTATCCTTCTTGTTGATGAGCTTGAACTATGGCAATGGCTGAACAACTCATACGTTTATCTACTGAAAGGCAAAAGAACCTGAATATATTTAACTCAAAATGAGGCTGTAGTTTGGAGGAATAACTCGTAAGCATATAGAAGAATCAATATTCTAACATGTTTGAAGCACCAACTGATCGGGAATAGAGTTTGTACACTGATGTACAAAGAATTTTCAACTATAATATCACAACTTCCAATTTCAAATGCCAACTACCGAGAAACAGAAACCCAATATAGAAAATCCAAAACCATCAATGGAAGCTCAAAAACCAACTAAAACGCACAAACTTCATGAAACAAGATTTACCATTGCATAGCATAAGCTGTAGTCCATATTCAATGATTTTTAAGTATAATATCACACAATTCCTCAATGTACAAATGCCAACTATTAAGAAACAGACCTCCAGTCCATAAAGAATCAATGGAAGCTCAAAAACTAACTAAAAGACACAAACTTTATGAAACAAGATTTACCATTGAATAGCATAAGCTATATTCCATAGTCTAAGAAACAGAAACCCAATTCACAAAAAGTCATAAATCATCAATTTCAACTCAAAAACCAACTAAAAGGACACAAACTTTATGAAACATGATTTACCTTTGCATAGCCTAAGTTGTAGTACACACTCGAAGAATTTCCCAGTATAATATTACACAATTCCTCAATGCTTTTTTTTAATGACCTTGTGTCCGTATCAGCTTTCGTGCACCTCGACTAATTACTAATTATGTTTAGATGCTTATTCTACAAATAAACATAAACCCATTTCACAAACAGTCAGAAAACCATCAATCAAAGCTAAAACTTCTTCTATACTTGCTCAATTTATTTCAGGTGACCAATCACAATTTCAAAATCCAACTATCAACTATCAAGTAAAACACACACATTTTTAAAAAAAAAAAACCTACCGGTCACGGACGGAATTTGCGGCAGGGTTACAAGTAAAGTGGCAAAGCTGAGGAAGCTAAGAAACTGTTTTAATGGGCCGGACTTGTTTGGGTCCAGGCCCAATCACATTTGTATATTAATAACTGCTTTTGACATATAAGGAACTTTTTTAATCCCATTTCGTTTAAATTTTGGTTTACATTTACCGCCTTTACCCTTGTATTATATTAATATACCCATATGACGACAAGGTAATAAAGTCGTTAAGAAATAGAGGTTTAATGAAATATTAGGATGTTGTTTTGTGCTACATTAAGAGTATAGGTAAAGATAAAGAATCAGGAAATCATATGCATTTACAAGAGTCATTGTCAATTCGTAAATACCATGTATCCTGGTTCAAAATTTTAAAAAATTATTGCAATGCACAAAAATAATACTCCATATATATAATCATCACTACTAATAGTTTTGTCTCTTTTACTCTGAGATTCTTCACATTATCAATTAAAGCGCCGTTATCATAGAAATATATCAATAACTAATTTATATGTGCATATAACTTAAACTCTTCTTGAAAAACCTTACTATTGGTTTTCGTGTTCTACTCTTAATAGAATCACATGGAAGACTTATTCAAATTCATAATGAAAAATAATTTGTCATTTGGAAGCTGCTTCAAGCTTCATTATCTGTACATAACTTATGTTAAAACTATATTATAAAGTATATACTTCTATTTGTCACGTAGTAGATGAACCTCTGGGTCCTTACTAGCTTCATTCGTCCCTGGGGTGAGAGGGGTGAAGGCCGGTAAGTAATGAACTGTCTAGATAATGACACTACATAAGTAATAAAAGGTCAATAGAGTCGGAATCTAAACTTTCACTAAGTAAACACAAAAAAGTCAAAGTGATTCAATATCTACAGTCTAAGTGATTCAATATCTACAGTCTAATTTTCAACGCTCTCATATAAAGGTGACTCCGTCACTGGTCCTAGTTCATATGTCTCCCTCAATATCAGAGCCAGTCTAACACATGGGACTTGTATCCACCATTCACTTTGCCATAATCAACAGAAAATAAATTTGGCTTAATTTTCCCCTTTTTTCTTCTCCTCTTGTCTCTGAAGTACCTTGCTACTGCACAACAACAACAAGGAAATAGATCTTCAAAAATTTCAACCACAAGGATCTCAAAGAACAAGAAGCTTCAATTCTCCCAGGTAAAGTTCCAAATTTCAACAAGTTTATTTAAGAGACGTATTCAGGATTTTGAGAATTTTACTATTGAACGCATTATATTTTAAAGTTATACCGATAATTTTCTTCAGTCTAATATCACACATGAGTAAATAAATTTTACCTCTTGTATCACCAAAGTTCACAAAACTATTTTTCGTCTCATTAAAGTCATTGAACTAAGTGTTAGTTGCTCAAAAGTTATTGGGGTCAATTTTAACGAGAGTCTTAACGTAAATGATAAAGTTATTGTCATCTGACTAGGGGAGCGTTTTCTTGCATAATTACATGATAAGTCTCGTGCAATATATCCTTGTAGTTCGATTTTTCCTTGGATCTTATACATAGCGAGAACTTAGTACACCAGATCGTCTTAAATTAAAAAATAAAAGAGCACGTGAGTTGTGACGTATACTCAACCAGACAACCACACAAAAACGTCAAGAATCTTATAAGAATTTATGTGAGAGAGAAGTGTCATTGAAGCTTACTATATTTAGCATCTATAAGATTATAAATCACTTTCAAAAAAAAATTCTTAATTTCCATTTTGGTTTTAAAATCACGTGGTTTTTGAAGAAATGATAATTTAACGTAAATAATTAAGATCATGTTTTAAATTACTTATAGGTTTATTCTTATAACAACGTATATCACCGATCATCAAAATTTCTTGCGAAGCCAACCTAGATACCTTTTAGAATATGCAGAGTATATTCTTTATAAATCCTAGCCATTATAATATGGTGGAAAACTTTTTTTTCAACCTCCTTTATATGGTGTATTTAATCATACGTTATAGGTAGGATTTAGGAGGAGGACGAGCTATAGGTTAAACTTCATAGATCTACAACTTATAAACGGAAATTCAGAATTTAAAAATTATGAATTTCTATCGTCAATCTCAAATTAATCTACAATAATAATAAAATCTATTACTATCAAATTTTTTTACATATTTAGTGAAGACTCTAGCAAAAAACTACTCAATCTTGATGAATCTATAGGTTAAACTTTAAATCTACTATTAATAGAGGCAAAACTTATATAACTTGAAATACATGTTGCAATTACAATAACAACAACAACAACGTATCTCGTGAATCCACAAATGAGATCTAGACAGTGGTGTGGTCATATATAGCAAAGGATGGTCCGTCCAATACCTTTTATCAAAAAAATTATATTATGTATATAAAAAATTATATGAAATATATAAATTAAAAATTAATTTTTCATGTATATTAAATCTTAACGCGCAGACTTATGAAAAGGTGGTAAGGTTAGGAACTATTCATTTGCACACTTGTTTGGCTATTTTTTAAACTGCAGAACGTTTACTCCATTATTAGTTTGGGTTGGACGCGTGGAAAGTTAACGGTCGCTTTCACGGAGACCCGTGAAATGTCATCTTACTCCCTTTGTCCACCTCCGTCTCATATTAGTTGATCACTTTTTATTTTATACTATGTTTAAAAAATTATAAATAAAAAGATAATTTTATTAATTCATTCCTTAGAAAAATTCTTGAAAATTTTATAAATATATGTGAACACTTTCAAAAAATATTAATTGCTAGGGTAATGTAGAAAAAATTTAATTAATATTTTTTCATTTAGTAAGGTGATCAACTAATATGTGACAATTATTTTTAATGTAACGATCAACTAAGACCATCTCCAATCCACCTCTATTTTACTCTCCATTCTCTATATTTGGAGAGTAAAATAGAGAATGTCCTCTCCAACCCCTCTCTATATCACTCGCTATACTCTATTTATAGAGAGGTGAATAGTAGTTCACACTCTCTATTCACTTTTTGAATATTTTATTATTATTTTTATTACTTTCTAATTAACATATTACTTTACATATAATCTCATTAATTAAATATATAATATTCATATTTCTTTTTAAATGTAATATAATATTTTTAAAAATATTTTATTTAATATATACTTCTTTCATCCCGAATTAATAGTATTTTAATTTTTTCTAATTTTCGTCGACAATATAATTTGATTTTATTATTAATTTTTACTATAAAGAATACACAAAATTAAAATGATAAGCTGAAAATTTTAATTTAAAAATACAACACATAATATGATAATTTAAATACAAGATAACAATACAATACATAACATAATAATTAAAATACATAACATAATAATTAATTCGCGATGAAACAAGAGTCGTGTCAAAAAGATGTTGAACGTGCATTCGGAGTTTTGCAATCACGTTGTGTAATTTTTGCAGGACCGTTACGTTTTTGGAGAAAGAAAGTGCTACGTGATATAATGATTACATGTATTATACTGCACAACATGATAATTGAGGATGAACGTGATCTTAATGTACCAATTCAAGATGTTGTAAAGGCTCCAACTCCAATGACAAAAATGGAGGTAGACATAAAAATTAAGGACAAAAATGTTCATTTGAACTCCGTAATGCATTAAAAGAACATTTATGGGAGTAACGTAATAATTTCGAAAATTGAGTGTTTATGTAATTGTATTTCACTTTTATTTGAATTTGTCCATTAATTTGTATATTATATAATATTTTCTTGCAATTTATGTTATTTAAAATTTAGAATAAAATATAATTTTATATTAAAATAAAAAAAATAAAAAAATAAAATTTTATATCACATGAAAATTATATAAAGTAATATTGAGAAAAAAAATAAAAGATTTATATTATGAAATAAGAATGAAATTGAAATAATAATATAATATTAAGGAGAGAGAAAAATATTATTTTTTAGAGAGTAAAATAGAAAATTTGATTGAAGTTGATTATCTGAAAAAATAGAAAATTTTATATTTGGAGAATAAAATAAAGTGTAGGATTGAAGATGTCCTAATATGATACGGAGGAAGTAATAGAAACGGTTTTATTGGTAAACGTTTGCCACCTAATTACCCGACAAGACAAACGAGCAGGGAGTTAACGGCATTGCGCCGTTATATTGACTGTTGAGTCATCACGCTTCGAGATTTAATAGCCGTACACACGCGGCGATTTTTGGGGCTAAAAGTTAAAGGAATTCACTATTTAAAAAAGGACACGTTTTGTCCACTTTCTAATATTGGAATTATCAATATTTGCCACTATTGTCTTGTTTTTGTGTTTTTACTATTTTATCCTTTTTTGTTTTTTTTGTTGAGAAAATAAGGATGACTAATATAGTAAGTATGAACTATTCATCGTCATCTTTAAAGATTGGTGCACACTATAAATTATCTGATATGGTTAAGATTATAAGATTTAAATAAATGATATAACTTAAAGGAGATTTTTAAAGTACTTATTATCTTAATTATAATTCAAAGATTCTGAAGTGAAAGTGGAGCTAGTCTAAAGATTTTTTTTTGCTTAACCAATATTTTAGGAGCTTGAGTTGGTGAAATCAATCATTGATATTTACGTGAATACTTCATAATGCGATGCGTCTATTTATTTATTTTTATAAAATTCAAATATTTTGATTGAAGTTTTGAATTGAAATTGAAGTATTTTTTAATATTTTCTTATTTGTTCGATATCTGCATTGAAATCTCAATATAATTAGCAAAATTCATATCTCTTATGTGATAAAAAGAAGATTTTCATATAGATAACCTCTAATTGTTGGTCCACTTTGGATAGATCTACCACCTAACCATTTTAGGCATGATTCCCCAAAAAATCTAACAAAATGACCTTATCTTATTCCTAGTCATGTTTCTTATTAATTTTTCATATGAATTAAAAAAACATTTCTCACATTTATTTCATCTTCCTATACAAAGAGAGCATATATTATAATAGACAAAAATAGAGAAGAAAATTAAACAAGTGCCTTTTAGTCATTTACTATTAAAATAATGGACACATCATTGTCTTACAATGGTAATCCTAGATTGTGTTTTTATATTTAAATATTCACACATCACTTTCTTATCTTCTCTTCTTTGATTCTCTCTTTCTATTTTATTTTATTTTATTTTATTCTAACTTAGCATGCACAATTATGAATAGACCATGTTAAACCCCATATATATTTAATCTTTATATGGTTGAGATACAATATTTCCACAAAGAGAAAGTTTATTAACATATATTTTCTCTTCCAATCAATTATATCTCATGTGAGTCTTCTTTAATTTTCCTCTTATTTTTCTTGCTTGATTGGGGAATTTTTGAGAATTTAATTATATGTCCAAATTTAGCTTGACATGTCTATTGCTTTCATTTTCTTGATTCATATTTTGTTGGCTTAAGGGGGGTAAATATATTCTTCTTGCTAATTGTTTTTCTATGACTTAGGAAGAATTGCTTATTGATTTATTTGGTTTTATTAAGTCTGATGTTATTGTATTCATATAATCGATTTTTAACTTAATTATTTGCGATCAAGATATAATTATTGTTGTTATTATCATTAGGAACGCAGAGTGGACTTAGGAAGGACACCTATTTAATTTTTGACCATATTGTTAAGAAAAATTATGCAAATATATAAATTCGCTACGATTTCTTTCCTCTTCCTTTTATTTTTGTTGGTTCTTCTTCTTCTTCTATGGTTGAAAATTTGGCAATCCATCGGAATTTATGGTCAAATTTTTGGTGATTATCATAACATGTTGTGATGATAATTTTTTGTACATATGTTATGGTGATCACTGTTAGTAATTTCGTTAATTGATTATCATATAACTTTTTGTTGTTCAGGCAAGTCTTCTGACAATTCGTTAGAATTTTGATCTTAGATTCTAGTGAGATTGTTATTTTTTGTATGACTTTTTCTATTAGGTCAAAATTTAAATAGTGGCAAGAGAAAAATAGAAAATTGGGTGGTAAAATAAAAATTATTGAGTTTAACTTATGTACGTCAACAATTAAATTAAAAACTATCATCCAAATATTTGTGCATATATTTCTTCGTAAAAACTTAAACTATAATCCTAAAAATAAAATAACTTATCCACTACAATAATTACTCGCCCCTGTAATATATCCATTTATAAGTTTTTTTAATATATGATCAGAAATCGGAGCTGGTTCTTGTGGCGAAGTGGAAAGTCCAATGTTTCAAAAATCGGGTATGATATAATATTGGAACTTTCTATATATTTTTATCATTAGTGTCACTTTTCCCTTTTCAAGAATTAATTTTATAGTCACAATTCTTCTCGTGATCTTTCATACGATGAACAATAACATATCAAATGTAATTTCACAAGTGAAATCTGATGAAGAGGATTGTGAGTATGTAGTCTTCCACCTACGTACCCTAAAAACAACATAATTTTAAAATATTAACCAAAATTCACATAATTTATATCTGGAGAAATGAAAAACGATTGATAATTTGAGATTATTTTTTTGAATTAGCAGATGGTGATTCCAAGAGAGAAGGCAAACATATAGAATTTATGCCTCCAATCATGGGTGAAAATTTAAGAGCAGCAAATCAATTTGAACTAATGGCACCCTCCTCAATTGTGAGTAATATTTTCCTCTTTTTTTTTAATTAATTATTTGAAATGTGATTGGAATTAATTATTTGATTTACTAATAGTTATATTTATAAAATATTCAGGCATTTAAATCATACCCCTATTCAGAAGTACCACAATATTCTGGTGACAATGTTACTATTGCTTGTGGTGAACCTATGGTATGTCCTTCTCTTTATGTGATTGAGTTCGTAAAAAATATTTACACAAACAGAACTTTCATACGATAATAGTTAGGTAAATAGTTTTAAACTAAATATTTACACGATTTGCTCTCTCTAATAACTTAACCTTTTAAATGTGATTATCACATGTACCCTTCAACATAGTATCAGAGTAAAACATAACGTTATCGCGGAATTTTCCCTTTTATAAACAGGTAAATCAAAATATGGAGAGATCATCAGCAGTTCATCATAATGGAAGAATGATTTTGCCAGTTGAAGTGAAAGAGGAGCCAATGTATGTAAATGCAAAACAATACCATGGAATTCTTAGACGAAGGCAACTCCGTGCTAAGGCTGTGTTGCAACAAAAAGTGGTCAAATCTCGAAAGGTAATCCCTTCGTTTCGATTTGTTTGTCTTAATTACTCCATTTGGACCGTCAAAGAATATTTTCAGTGACCATAAAAGTTGAGTTTCTTGATTGCTAAGACTAATTATGTTGCTCGGACTCTCCAAAAATGTTGTCACATCTATATTTGATCTTTTGAAGATGTATCACTTTTGAAGATGTCAGCACGCATCCATCGACATTTTTAAGAGAATAGTTGATCACTCTACTCATGCATCTTAATTAGGGAAGTGTTCTTATTAATGATTATAATTTTAATACATTTTGGGAATTGGTTAAGCTCATCGATCACGTAGATATACACTTGTTACTATTAGGCATAGATACCGATGAATGGTGAGGGAATTCAGAATCTAGAGTCAGTTCATTCAATAAATGAGTATTAATTATCTTATGATATGCGTACGAATGTTTTCTTTTTTGCATATGTATTGATAGTTTGAGTCGAAAGTAATGAAACACAGAGACATCCACGACCCTAAAACGGGCTTTAATTGGGCTAACTCATGATATACACATGAAAAAGGTCAGGTGATTCATGGCGTTATTTTGTTTGTTCAAATGTATATAAGTTGTATCTTCATATGCGTATACGTATATAGTTTGAGTCGAAAGTAATGGAACCAGTTGAATGCAAAGAAACGACAGGTAAATGATGTTGTTTTGTCTGTTCAAATGTATATCAGCCTTATCTTCATAGGTATGCATATATAGTTTGAGTCGAAAGTAATGAAATCAGTTGAATAAACCGACAATTGATGTTGTTTTGTTTATTCAAATGTATATCAGCCGTATCACCATATGCATATACATATATAGTTTGAATCAAAAGTAATGAGGCCGGTTGAACGCGCAGAGACAACAGGTAAATGATGTTGTCTTGTTTGTTCAAATGTATATATATTTTCCCTATCTTCATATGCATATACATAACGTAATGGAATCAGTTGAACACACAGAAACAACAAATGATGTTATTTTGTTTGTTCAAAATGTATGTATGTCAGCCTTATCTTCACGAATCGCGTCACCGACACGCGATGAGGAGAGCTAGAGATGGTGGAGGTAGATTTCTCAACACAAAGAAGAAGATCCAATCTACTACTACAACTAATAACAACACTACTCCAAATAGTAAAGGCAAAAGTTCAATGGATTCTGATTCTTCTCCAAATTACCTACTCAATTATGAACATGAAATTGGATCATCCAATAATAGTAATTCTGTTGAAGGATTTCAGTTCCAATCTGGAATACATGATACTACAGAAAATCTTCAATTGGGTTGTCATTATCAGTGGAACCTCAATGACAACAACCATTGCAATTGCATGCACTCAGAACATTTCTGAAGAGAGTCGCTCTGCAAGACGTCTAGTAGTCTTTTGAGTGGCTCTGCAAGACTTCTAGTAGTCTTTTGATCAGTCTGCAAGACGTCTAGTAGTCTTTTGAGTTGCTCTGCAAGACGTCTAGTAGTTTTTTAACTTGCTCTGCAAGACGTCTAGTAGTCTTTTGACTTGGTCTTCGAGTCATAAGTACCACTTAATTGATTACCATCTGAATGATATATACTATAGTTTAATTTACTCCTTGGGGAGTTATGTAAATATCCAATATCCCTGCAGTTGTAACTATTATATGTATATGTAATAAACAATACTTGAAGTGTATGTTGTAGGTTTTCAGTGAGGCATGTATGCTATAAGGTGTTTGTATAACTTTGAGGGGAATTATAATCATAGATGTAAGAATAGCAACATTAAAAAGAGAAGGGAAAGCAATATCATGGTGTTTGTCTATGCTTACATATTCTACAACGTCTTGAAGTTTCACTCGTAGAATTTGAAACTTCATGATAATGACTATAATTTAAATGAATAAGCTTTTAGAAGAAACGAAACAAAATAGATAAAAGATCGAAAAGCATCCTCTATCCAATACATGTTTTCTTTGAATAGTAAACTAACATGGATCTCCGAATCATTGTTGCAATCCAAGAATGATACCGGGAAGTCAAAATTGTGGTTCTTTCAAAGGGGATCGAGCCCTCTGCATCGACTTAAAAGAAGAAAAGATGTGTTCAATCAAAATGGGATGTTAAGTGTAGCTGGTTGTTGCAGTTTACATCATCAGTCAAAGGATTAATAGCATACATGTTTAGTCCTCTTGTCCGTCCAGGGGATCCTCCTTTGAGCGAAGACAAGTCCAGAATGTACCTGCAACAGACGCTCCAGACTCTAGAATACTCGTATAGAATGGATAATCGACTATCTAGAAAAAGAGATAACATACGTGTTATTTGATGCATTTTCATGTTCCGCAGCACCACAGTTGATCAGAAGCTTTTGATCAATCTTTGACACTGAATGTTCGATGGACAAGTTGAATGATTCTGGAACTGTAGCTGCAAAAAAAATCACGAAACCATTAGTGGTGCATAATTTCATCTTTAATCAAGAAGAGAACTACGGCATCAAAATATTAGCACTAACATACGTGTCTTAGGAGCAGATTTCGCAGCTTCTCTTAGACACAAAATGTTCTACATCAATTGAAAGATACATTATGTCATGTTAGTAGATGTCATTATATTCTTTTCATAAGAATTATTGTCTGTTAGATAAGACGTTTACATATAAAATAGGAAAAGATGAGGTTTTTAACTAGAATCACCTTGAGTTTCTCATAACAAGTTTCAAGGTCATCGTTTACCAAAATATGATCAAACAGACCAGATGATTTTCCTTGTTCAAGTTCTGCCCTAGCATTCCGGAGACGCTTTTGGATTTGTTCCTCGGTCTCAGTTGCCCTGTTCAAAATATGGATGATACTTCTTATAACTAAACAGCATGTAAGATGAGAAACTTTGAATTTCTTGGTTAGCCCACCTTGCACGAAGACGCTTCTCAAGTTCTTCAAAAGAAGGAGGAGAGATGAAAATGAAAATGGCTTCAAGAGCGCTAGCCCTCACAGACCTTGCTCCTTGAACATCGATATCAAGTATACATCTCTACACAATCACACAGAACTAAACCGTCTTGAAGGTTGCAGAGGAAACATCTAATGTAATGCACATGCAAAATTGATCCTTAATGTGATTATCTAAGAACTGACAAAAATCTTCATCTTTTTTAAAGAACTGATAGGTAAATTATCAAAATCCTCATCCACTGCAGTGTGAAAGAGGAAGGTAGGCTGAGGAGGGCAGTGTCCCCGGGGAGGGGTAGACAAAAAAAACAACGAGAAACCTTAGCCGTATCCAGAGAAAATTTAAACTGTGTGATAGAAGTTTCAGAAAAAATGAAGACTCTCTTAGAAGAGTCGAGCTATATCCTAAAAAAACAATGAAATGAGTTAATTTTACAATCCCTACAATAAATTAAAAAAGATATTAGTTGCCACAATGCCAGCTTCAAGAACCTAACTTGCATGACATGTGACAGCAAATTTACAATTAGAAATAAATATTCTACTCCTAAAATATAGTACAAAAGCACGACTCTGGTGGCCGGCTAGTGCATAGGTGTGAAAGTACCCAATCATGTGGCTCTCTAGGGCATTAGGATCTATCAGTTTGACAGATTCCAAAACTTACAGATGCTAGTCATCTTATTTGCCAAAAATATCACAATTCTGAGCATCTACTCTCCGTGGGGATAGAATTAAAAATTTGGGCATTTATTCTCAGGGAGAATCTAAAAAGCTAAATGAAGCGATAACCATAGGGGTCCATCAAAGAGAGAATTTCCCTTCTTTCTTTAAGGTACATTTAAGTTCTTACGTCATTAAAAAAAAAGATTTAAGTGCTAACCTTCAAAAAGAAGATCATTAACTAAATTATAGAAACATTGCAGTTTATGCATTGATGATGAAAAAAAGAAAACCAATATTTAACGGAACAAATAACATGGAAGAACAAATACCTTGCCAGCATCAGCAACCACCTCAACAGCTTCTACACTTGTTCCATAGAGATTACCATGAACAGAAGCAAATTCAAGAAATTTGCCATCCTTTATCTCACTCTCCATCACATTGCGGTCAGTAAAATGGTAATGAATCCCATTCTGCTCCTTCGCTCTTGGTGCTCGGGTTGTGTGGCTCACGGAAAATCCGAACATGGATGGAAATTCTGTCATTAGCTTTGATATCAGGGTGCCTTTACCCACTCCAGAAGGGCCACTAATGACAATAGGCTTCTCAACATTGCCTAAAACTCCTTTGCTCCAGGCAACCACCTCATTCCCTAAAGTTTTTTCATGTTGTCTAACAAATGGAGTGCCCACCTATAAAAGCATGACAGAGCTTTGGACATAACACGGAGAAGAGGTTCTAGAATTAATTCATTAACGCAAATTATTGTACTCGTTATTTCATTTTGACATTATTCAACAAACAAATGATATTGTTGTCAATAGCTAAGCAGTTTTCCTATTAATCCTTTTCATGCAGAGCAAAAATGAATCATCAACAAACTCCGCGAAAGGTTTTGACATTACAAATCAAAAAGTTAAACAGAATAGCATTTGGAACATGTGAGCATGAGATTTACTGACCTCAAGAAACCAAAAGCATTCTCTAGAACCAGAGTTCCCTCTAACAACTAACACGCGATCATCATTTAAAAGCACAGCTGAGTAGTCCTTAGATGGCTTGGGTTTTGTTCCCAACACAATGGGGATTCTCCTGCAAAATCCATTCATACATTTTTCATCCTATCTAACAGCTACAGAACAACTATAAACAGTTTAAGCATAACCACTACAACAGAAAACTCACCATTCCCCACTAGACTTATCAAAGATTCGAACTCCAATAGTCGACCCCAATTCATGATCAACCCCATCAATCATATACTGATGAAAATAAGGAAAGAAAACATTTCATTGATAGCTAATAAAAACGAATAAATTGCATTAAATCAGTATATATTGAATCATCATACTATTTTACTCCCAACAACAATAGCCCTTTCATTGCCCTTCGATTTCGAATCGACTTTCTTTGGAGAATCTCCCATAAGATTATCAGCAAAGAAAGCTGGAGCTTCTCCCTGAATACCACCCACCAAACTCGATCAGAACAATCCATTAAGCACATTTTTACCATTCAACACCAGAAACAGCTAAACAAAGATCCAATCTTTAAAGTACTCACCATAGAGATAAGCAAAAAAAATCCCTTCAATCAAAAAATTGAACCTGAATAGAAAAACACAAATCAAACTAGAAACCCCATCATCAAAAAATCATGTCTTTTAACGTAATATTTCAACATTAACCGCCAAATTCACTACTGCAACAAAAATTTACAAAATCACAAAATATTTCACCAAGTAATAACCGAACTGAATCAGGGATCGTTCAAATTAGACAGAAGCAAACAAAATTAAACTAGTTTTAGAAATTCTAATTAAGTAAATATCATAAATAACAAATCTTAATTAACTTTAGTATTCGTACTCCAACTTTGAATTATTATTCCAACACCCTGTCCATTTAATATCACATGTACCATAGAAATCAATCTGAACTAGAAAACATATGCAAAGGCAAATTATAGCGACCCAGAAAGCTATTTAATTTCTTTCTGTTTTTTCTTTAAAAAAAAACCAAGTTTTTACCTGATAAACGACAAATTATAGCTACCCAGAAAGCTATTTAATTTCTTTCTGTTTTTTGCTTAAAAAAAACAAAAAAAACTGATCAAAACAATCCATTAAGCACATTGTCACCATTTAACTCAAGAACAGCTAAACTAAAGGCTCAATCTTTAAGAAAAAAAAATGCATAGAAAAACACAGATCAAAAAATCTTGTCTTTCACGTAAAACTTCAACATTAACCAACAAATACACAACTAAAACAAGAACTTACAAAATCACAAAAATTGTTTCAGCAAGTAATAATAACAGAATGAATCAAGGATCGTTCAAATCATACATAAACTAAAAACCCCAAATCAAAAAGGGGTCCATAGAATGATATAAATCAATATGAACTAGAAAAAAAATATGAAAAAGTACCTGAAAATCGATAAATTACAGTAACCCAGAAGAGTATTTATCTTTCTTTCTTCTTCTTTTTTTCAAATTTTTGCTAATATTTTTTGGTTTTTGTTTGTTTTTATGAAGAAAGAAACAACCCCAGAAGTTGCATTGAATGAGAAATCCTTGAGGTTTTAGAGAAGGAAAAAAAGAGCAACTTTGAATAAGAAGCCAAAAAAAGGTTAACGATGACAATGAATCGGTGAAGGCAAACGGTGAAAAATTAGTAAATGACAAAATAGTCTTATATTTTGTAAGAAGATCAAAATAGTCCCTTTTAAGTAATACTTTGACCAGTTTTGGTACTTTTAAGTTTATTAAAAGTGAGCCTTTACATTGTTGTAAAGAAAATAGTGAAATAGTAGAAGGAAGATTACTTGAAGTTTGATTTTGTGTAAACTGTTATAACGATAAAAATAAATTTAAAATTATCGAAAATGAGTTATTGTGTTTGGACTAAAAATATGTTGCAACATATGACTAACCTATTGGATACAACTTCTGGTTCTATCCCAACTTTACAGATTGTTGCAACATTGCAATGTAGGTTTTGGGTTATTTTTTGTAATGTAAGTTAGTTAATTATGTATAATTATTTGAAATTATTACTTAAATTTAACCGAAATGGTGAGAAAGATACACTTGAGACACTGGAATTTTCATCCGAATCGCAACATAAAAAAATGCATCAAACTCTTGAAATAGATCAAAAATAACGTGACTACAAATTTGTACTTCCAAATATGAGATTCTATTTAACATTTTTTATGTTTGCAATTTTGAGGAAATTTAACAATTTGGATTTGATAAATATTTAACGGAGAGTATTCAATTTTCGAAAACTTAAAAGATAAAATTGCTTAAATGATGATTAAATTGTTTGAATTTACTACTAAAGACAGAGAAACCAATTTTTATTATTTTTGATAGATCTAATTGAACACTTCTCTAATATGAAATAAATTTATAATCATTAAATCGACTCGATCATCACATTATAAAATTATAATCCTGGCCCATTTCCATTTTAGATGAAGCATATCAACTAGTTCATCCACTATGTTTAGAGATCCTACGTGTATGTTGGATCAATATTGGACAGAAAATCTTTGCTCTTGTCTGATTCATGTTACCAAATTCCATTTATGGATACCTATGGTGGTCCTTGATAACCCATTACATTACAGTGTGGATGATTGTATATTTATTGTATATAATAAATTCAAGAAAATGATATATATATTAAATCAGCTTAATGAAAATCGTGATTCTGTCATCGAAGTAATTCCTAACAGCTTTATTATACCATCAAACTTTTAAAGTTTTAACATGAAATTACTTAAAATAAGTGAATTTCCAAGGGTGGTCCATCAGAAATATGTGTTTCGAATGGAAAGTTCATCGGAGAAATCTTCTGAGGGAGCTCCTCAGAAATTCCTATAAAAAAATTGTTTGTTTTTAATAATAATTGATCGATATATATATATAAGTTTCAAAAAAAAAAAAACTGGACATACATGTTAAAACATTATTAAATTGGGGGTAAGATGCAAAGTTTCTACAAGAAACAGGTTTTCATAGCAATTTCTTTAGTCATCGCAAAAAAGTAAGATGTCGTGATATCCCGTAAAACCCGTTATAAAAAGTAACAATTTTATTAACGACAACATCTGTAGTCCCCACAAAAAAATATTATTTTAATGACAATTGCATGTAGATCGCCACGCACAAGTAACCGTTTTAGTAACGACAACATCTGTAGTCCCCACAAAAAAATATTATGTTAATGATGATTGAATGTAGATCGCCACGCACTAGTAACGACAACATTTATAGTCCCCACAAAAAATATAATTTTAATAACAATTGCATGTAGATCGCCACGCACTCGTAACAATTTTAGTAACGACAACATATGTAGTCCCCACAAAATATTTTATTTTAATGACAATTGCATATAGATCGCCACGCACAAGTACTAGAAGTTGTATTTGTTTTGATGTAAACATCGTGTGTTTTCTTACGTCTTTGTGACCATATGGCAACAAAATGCCTGGGCCTGCTGAGCCAGGCAATGGGCATTATGTCTCATTTGGCCCAACAAAGCCCAATTCACCCTTTCCAAAAAGCCCTCTTGATTGTTTTGGGTTTTTTAGATGTCAGTTTTTTGTGGGCTATGAAATTGGGTGTTAATGGAAATTTTCAAAAAAATGAAATGTAACGATGTAGGAATTCATATACAAACATAGTATCTATTTAGATAGGCTCGAAGGTCTATTCTCATAATGTGTATGTAACATCATTCTAGTCTGATTCAATCAGAATAAACTTGTAATCATGAAATCGACTCATTCATCAGATTATACGTTCATAACCCTAGTCCCGCATCCCATAGAAAATCCTTGCTCTTGTCTAATTCAAGTTAGCAAATTCCATTTATTGCTCATGCAAGTGGTCCTTGATAGCCCATTAGATTACAGTGTGGATGATAGCATATAGTATATGTTCAAGAAGAGACAAGACAAGTTAAATTAAT
>JAJOOO010002770.1:0-33976 GCA_029582685.1 Solanum piurae
AAATATTATGTATTTTATCATTAATTAAAAGTTTTCTATCATATATTGTAAGAAGATATATGTACTTTTGCTATCAGATACACTAAAAATAGGAAGAGAGGCGAGCGAAATTTATTATGTATTTCAAATACATGCGAATTCACTTGAATAAAATATATCTAAAACAAATTACATCTAATTTTAACCTCATGTATCCGAGATATATATATTTGGATGTATCTGAACATATCTAGACACCAAATCTAGTAAGATATATAATACTTATTATTGCAAATTAAAATGTATCTAAATAATTAGCTCCTAAACTAGTGAAATTTATATAAGCTCTCCTTAATACTGTTGTAAATTATCCACACACACGATGCTAATATTTGACTAGATGAAGGGCACAATAATAAATAGAGAAATTTTCACAATTAGCCAATATAATAAAATTAATTATGTTTCATAGATAGTTCACATATTTCACGATAAACATTAATTTTAAAATTTATTAAATTGTTGCTTTTTAATTATTTTTTTATTATAGAAAACTGCTATATCAGATTGACAAACCCACAATGACAATTTCCAGAGCAGCCGTAAGTCGGTCCAATTAATTCGTCGTCGTAGTCGTTTGGTGGCTGATACTAATTTAAGATTGCGTGATTCGATTCGATTCGATTTGATTTTAAAGTTTATCGATTTGAATTATTGAGAATATTTGTAATCAAGATAATAATTATAGAATAATTAAAATATTAGCCTATTAATTTATTAATTATTAATTATTATTGGTTTAGTTATTGATTAAATCGTCAAGATTTAATATAAAAAATTTATTAAAAATAACTTTAAAATAAAGTGACAAACTAAATAAATCATACACAAGGGTTGACATATTACATCATGCTTAAAAGTAAATACTGGCACATTATAAAATAATCAAGAGTGTCTGACAGCTAGAAAATAAAAGTACGAAATACAATATAAGTCAATGAACTTTCTATACCTAGTGATATAAATATAATTTATTAAGAAAAACTTACATAGATATATAATATTAAGAAAATATTTATCATATATAACAATAACATTTTTTCACTAGACACTTATAATATAATTTTAATATATATTATAGAGAAAAATTTATAAAACACATACAACACAAGTTCTATTAATTATATGTAAAATTTAAACCGTAAAAAATCAATAACCTGACAATTTAAAAAAACTAAAATTTTCACCAAAATCGTTAGACCAATAACTCACTATTGGTAAACCAATACCTTTTTTTCCGATTTAAATTATCAATTTCAGTTTAATTTTGAACAACTCTAGATACTATAATGATAAATTACTTGAATCATTAAAAATTATTATCGAGTAATAAGTATTTTTTATTTTTCAAAAAAAAACTCAAATTGAGCTATAGAGAGAGTATTTGATAAAGAGCATTTTCTTCCAAAGATGAGATATTTTTATTAGTAAAATTTAAATTAATCGAACTTCAAAATAAATAACAAACACCAAACAAAAAGAAAGAAAAGAAAAAGCTTCCTCGATGTAGTAGCTGCTTTGTAGGCTATTGATCATCGTCGACGTGGTCTTTTCTTTTTGTTTCTTAATTTGGCCAATGGTGCACGCCGAACACTTCTTTCTTTCTAATTTGTTTATTTAGAAATAAAATATCTCTCGCTCACAATTTACGTGACACATTTTACTTGTAAAGATACATATTATATAAATTTTGATTAATATTTATAAATATTTTTATGCGATTAAACATGATAACTTATAATATTTTTTATTAAAATTATTGACAACTCATAGAATTGACAAAAGTATCAAATAAATTGGAAGAGAAAATAATATATTAGTTTCACTCAAGTATAAAATATATTTGATAAAAATTTACATCAAACTAGTGAATATGTGACAAGTGTTGTATTTAATTAATTAATATATATTTTATTAAATCAAATTTAATGTGAACACCTAGATTTTTACCTATAAATAGTTTGTTTGAGTGGCATATGAAGAAGCGTATTGTGGGGAAATTCATTTCAGAAGAGAGGATGTATTAGATTTCTTCATGAATAATCTGTAAGTTCAACTAACTGATTTCTCTCTTTTTCTAAAGTTTGATTTTAATTTGTTGTTATGGATGACTCAACTTCGGAATATGAAGTTAGGATTTGAAGTTTATCAGACATTTAATATTTTAGTTATTTAAAGATATTAAGTTCTAAAATAAATATAGAGTTTTCGTTAAAGTTTACTATCTGGAATCCGTACTTTAGCTTCTAGCTCCACAATTTTCACGGATTGTGTAAAAGACTTTATGTCTTTGGTTTATTAAGCATATCTGTTGCTTGTCCTTCCGACTCGCCTGTGTTGTTTGTTGTAATAGTAAAATAAAAAATTTCGTTAAAGACTTTATGTCTTTGGTTTATTAAGCATATCTGTTGCTTGTCCTTCCGACTCGCCTGTATTGTTTGTTGTAATAGTAAAATAAAAAAATTCGTTAAAAATATTCAAGATTTGATATATATATTCAACACTTTATGTCATTGAATTATATTCTGCGTAATCTCAATGGTACTTGTACACTTAATAATAGCCACGTTTCACTTTTTCGTACAATAATGAGTACAAAGTTAAATAGTATTGGTACACTAAATACTAGCCACGTATCACTAAAATATGTTGTACGAAGGATTTGATTTCACTTGGCAGTAAATATAATATCTAAGCATAGCTCTTAATTTGATTTTTGTTGATATTTATATTTTTCAATTTCAAACATGCACAAATAAACACATCAACATGGGTATAAAGTTAAATAAACACGTCAACATGTGCATAAAGTTAAATAAATAGACGCAAGCTTTCTACTTGACACTTTGCTTCGAACATATAGGAAAGCTCAGAAACCCAACTTCAATGACACATTTATGTACTTTTGCAGTATTCCATTTCACAAAAAAGTCACAACAATTACCAAAGAAATAATGTGTAGGGTACTTGTCAAGAATGAATTTCAAGTACATTATACAACTTAAAGAGGGAAAAATAGGCATATAAGTCACCCTTTAGTATATGTTCAAAGTAGAGAAATAACTTAATCATCATCCAATGGAAACAAGAACAAGGATGAATAATTAGTTTTATGAAACTAATTTTGCAGGTTCCTCTGGTGCACAAGCAAGGCTCTTCGACGAATACAACGATAATCACTAGAGGAAATTCAGGGTAACTCTCTGTTGTCCACAAATTATGTGGGGAGCAGGAAGGTCAGACATCTCATTCACTTTTGTGTTTTTCTTGATACTAGCTATCTGTATTGGGCATAATGCATATATTGTTAGTTAGAAAAACATGAAAGAGGTTTAATTTGTCATAGCAAATTTGTGAGGTAATATTTACATTGTCCTCCAGATGTTTCTTTTTCTCTTGCAGCAGTTTTTCCTGCAATAATTAAAGGGTATCATGTTCAGTCTATTGGAAAAATTAACATGATATTAAAGATATCTGATGAGAACTGACTATTGATTACAAACATACATAGAGCTGTAGAAAGCATGTAAGCCTATTAACTCCGTCGACTTCTAGGAGCAAAGACAATTGTATGAGATTTGAACAAATCCGACAAAGACAATTGTATGAGGTTTGAACAAAAGAGAAGACTAGTTTATAAGTCCGGTAGTCAATTAAGTCTTAACATACTTTAGACCAGCCTATCAAGAAACGGACGAGGACAAGTGGATGTTTTGTGCCTCCTTTTCCACAATAAGCTAATCGACTATATTAAGATTACATAATTTGTGGTATCAACATGGCATGCAAGCACTAGTGACTAGTACTCAGTTGAAACCAAGGATGGTGTGTCCTATAACCCCGGAAAAGAGGAATTGTTTCAACAACAGAATTGTACATGTCGCTCGGATCCTTCAAAAATTTCTGCCGCACTCTCGTCAGATCCTTGAAAATGCGTAGTTTTTGAAGGACTATCTTTGAAGAGTTCGAGCAAACATAGGATGAAAAGAAGCTATTTTTCTTCTGATATATGAAGGTTTGAATAAGATAAACCTAAATCCAATGCACCTAGATCTGAGAGTGAAAGACTTTGAATCAATGCCCTGCTGCGTAGAGAGCTCGCAAGACAGAGACGGATAACCAAACTCATGACTTCAGGAGAAACTAGCAGTGGAAATGAAAATTTACCTTCTCATGAAGATCCTTAGCAGATTCAAGCATCAAATGTGTCTGCACAAAACAAAACTATTTAGTGTTGCTTCATTCTAAGGTACTAATTGAGAACCAGATTATAATACTGAAGTCGAACATTATTTTAAAAAAGAAATGTGAATTCTTGTAGAAGACAGAGCAAAAGTAAGAGGTGTAGCCAGTGGCGGAGCCAAGCTTTCCAGAGTTCCGATTGATTGCAATTCCTATAGGGGCGAGGTACAGAGGAAAGTAGAAAGACCTTTCTAGATCTGACTTGTATTAGAGCAGTTTGAAGTTCGTTTTCCAAATGGATAAGGTCAGTCACAGTGAGACCATCAGCATTTGTTTCCTCGAGTTGCCTGTCAAATCGAGACAGCAAATAATTGGTATAAGCTTTTAAGAAACAAAAGTGAAGAATAAGATCAGTACCTTTCTGTTGTCTGTAGCAGTTCTCCCATTGTTGTGAACCCTGAGTATTTCGAGTGCTATTTCCACCTCAAAATGATTGGAAAACTTTCAGCGCAAACAATGTAAGTATGATTGTCCAAGATAATATTGAATAACACCCAAATAATTATTGTGGATACATTGCGAAATACACAATGAATAGAGGATAAGTTACTAATCAACCGTATTAGCTTAACATGAATGAACAACTATTCAGAGCATGCTTCCAGGATTTGATGAAATACTATGCATGTCTAGCATAACTCATCTTAGGCTAGCAACAATGAGAAGTTTTTTGATAGGTACATATACATTTTAGTTGAACAACAACACGAACTTTGATGCACTATGATGAAGAGTAAGCATTATTATAATTTGGCCTTCCCCATTCAGGGAGGTGGAACATCAAAACTAACGTGTATGTATAAAGATTCTATTTGGCCATAGATTTTGGGGGTAGATTTTCAAAAAAATAATAAATGAAAACAATGCTTGTTCATGAAATTTGGCAAGTTTTTGAAAATTTGTCTTCAATTTTTTTTTCAAGTTCCAAAAACTGGTCTATAGCAATTTTTGGATGAAATTTCATGTCTGGTCACAAAACTTCGATTTTTTTTAAAAATAAAATGGATCTTCAAATTTTTTCCTAAGTATAAAAATTTTCCAAAAACTATTTTTCAACAAACTTCAAAAACTCATTTCTTTCAAGTTTCGATTAAATCTATGGCCAAACACTAGCTTAGATCCTGTTTGGATGGACTTGTTTTAAGTGCACTTTTTTTTTTGATAAGGGAAACTCGCAGCCGCTACCCTTTGGGTGCGCACAGGGTAAAACCTCCGCTCCTATGCAATAGCTCGCAAACCACATAGGAGAGATAACCCGCACTAGGCAAGCCCGGTGTGACGATCTCAACCCAGAAGGCAAACCCCTTGCTTTAAGTGCACTTTTAAGCCAAAATAATTTTTAAGCGCACTAGTTTTAAGTTAAAATAACAAATAAGCCAAAAATCATAAGTCAAAGATTCCAAACTTATGGCTTATGTTTATAAACCACAAGTTATAAGTCCATCCAAACAGACTCGTACTAACTTCGGACCTCTGGAAATAGTTCCATCTAGATATTGATCAGTTCCGGAATAGCTCCCCTTTTTTTTAAGGATACAAGTTCAAAGTTACTTAACATTAGACGGAGGCAAAGAGTAACCAAATTAACTGAGAACTTGAACATATGGACAGACAATGCACTTATTTCATGCATCAAGAGAGGATTCTAATTCATTAGAATATAAGTTGACAGCAGTCAACTAATCAAATACCTCTGCGACCTGGATTTCTGCATTGATCTCTTTTTCGGCGTCAACATGGCTTTCATATCGTTGAAGCATCCCTGACAGACTGGAAAAAATATTATCAGATAAGCTTGTTAGTTGTTGGTGGGTAAGTACAAGGAAAATATCACAGGGAGTAGATCATGTTGTATAGGTTTAAACTTAAGAGTGCACCAGAAAACAAACATATGCATTAGGCACTAAACCATCGAAAAATACCTTCTTGATGGACAAATAACAAAAGGGATCTTTTAATTAGTAAGATATAGGTGGCGGGGGAGGATTCAAAACTAGGTTTCCTAAAAGCTGAACTACATGATAGCGCAATGGCCAAAAAGCCGTTGCAGCTTGTAGGGTCTAAAATCTTTCTTCTGCTTTCAATACCTGTCTCAAATCAGATTCAATTAGTTTCTCCCTTTGTGCAAGCACTTGGTTCGCCCTTGTTTGTGTTGCATTTTGTGATCTTTTACTTCAATCTGCATTTTTTCCGGATAGCGGAGACCCAATGTTGATATTTGATTTGAGTGTTAGCTCTCATTTATTCATTCATATGAGATTAACTTTGTGTCCAACAGCTTGGCACTATTTGTATATGTAGCTCAAATTAACCCATGAGAAGAATTCTTTTTTACGATATTCTTATAAGAATTCCGGTGTTTGTTACGGGTGTGGATCTAGAGGTTTGATCCTCTATGATCTAAATTTTAAGATTTGGGGGTACGGATCCAAGTGTTGGGATTCGGCTAAAAATAAAACTAAAAATATGCCTAAATTGTGGTGGACTAATTAGAAGGAAAGCAATGCACAAATATTATTTTTTTTATGACAAGGAAAACCCGCAACCGCTACCCTTTGGGTGCGCACAGGGTAAAACCCCTGCTCCTATGCAATAGCTCGCAAACCACATAGGAGAGGTACCCCACACTAAGCAAGCCCGATGCAACGAGCATGACCCAGAAGGCAAACCCCTTGCTTTCGCTGGCAAGGGGTTTCGAACTTAAGACCTCCAACATGAAAGTCTCAAGCCCAAACCATTGGGCTATCCCGAAGGGTAGCAATGCACAAATATTTGAGAGCAAGTTTGGATATGTAATTATTAAGTACATATGCATCTCCTTGTTTTTTGGTGTCACATGGTCATTGCAAATGATATATAGGTCCTTATAGACTTCTTGAGTTCATTACACATTACGCAGTGATATTTGACTTGTAAATATCTTTAAAATCACCTTCTGGTCGCAAATTTTTTAATACAAATATCTTTTAAGGATAAAAAGAACATATGCCTAAATTATGATTTCACCCCTAGCTTTTTTATTCTTTTTAAAAAAAATAAAATCAAAAGTCATTATATGTCTCGAATTTCTCTATCGACTTTGGTCAAAGTACCCAAAATCCGCAAACTTTTTAATACAAATATCTTTTAAGGATAAAAAGAACATATGCCTAAATTATGATTTCACCCCTAGCTTTTTTATTCTTTTTTTAAAAAAATAATCAAAAGTCATTATATGTCTCGAATTTCTCTATCGACTTTGGTCAAAGTACCCAAAATCTATTGACCACACTTGGTACGAATTCCACACCCGCATGCACATCGTGTCAACACAGGTGCGGCACTAAGAATCGGTGCAGTTTAGCATTTAATTAAACAACTACATATGTTTAGTACAAAACTAATAATTATAAGCATGAATGACAAATATATGAAAAAAGAAATTGGATAAAAATTTACGTTAAAGTGAAATATCAATTGTCGTCTCTTCAGAAGAGGCTCATTGTCATGGAAAAGTATGTCTTAGAACCTTAAGTGACAATACTAAATCACACATTAAGCGAGACAAAGTGATCAACACGTTTTGCGCCTCGCATCGGTTCTTAAGCGCGCCTTTGATAACACTGCAATTAAGATATTTGTAGAAGTAATGTACTATATTCTTATGTCGTATGTTGATGAATTTATTATCTTAGTTAATGATTATATCTCAATATTTGATGGTAATCATCTAAATTCAAGTGTAAAAAGAGGTTTATATGTATTATTTTGTGTTATTTTAACCAAGGGAATTTGGTGATGCCTTCATTATGATTTGCCTAATATTTTGTTTTTTTTCTTTTGATGTAGATATGTTGAGGTCAAGGACGAATCCATTGCATGAGTAAAAGAGAATGATACGATTTTAGAAGGTCAAGAATAGTCGAGAAGAATGTTGACCCATGCTAAAATCAAAAGTATTCACGGATTGTTGCATGTTGAAGAGACTTCAAGTTATGGTTAAAAGATGCTTAAAGAGCCATATTGAATAATTTTGCGATCTCAATGATTCAGCTGAAGATTGGGTTGGGGGCTCCATGGTTTTGGTTGTGCCCCTTTGTGATGCTAAGAGCTACTTGAAAAAACAACGTAGGAATATGAGGCACAAAACTCGAATAAAATTACCGATCTAACTTTGACGCGCCGGGAAATTTATTGAGCAAGTGCAACTTGTTGGCATGCTGGCAAAGTGTTCTAAGTGGCTTGAACTAATGAATACATTAAGCCACATAAATTAAAGCTTCCTAAAATAATCAACTCAACCCCACACATTGTGAAAAGTTTATCAAGCAAGGGGTGTGCTAGTCTAGCAAAGAGTGGAGAATTTTAGTTTGGAAAGTTTCATCTTTTCTTGGAATAGTAGGGCTTTATATACGTGTTTGCGTGTGTGAGAGCGAGAGACTCGTTTTTGGGAGGAGATAATTAGATTTTGACGATTGAGAAACCCATTAATCCAGAGGTAAGAAAATACTTATGCTCAAATTGAACTTAAGTGTGTACTTTTATCACGGTGATTCCTTTCATTCTACATCTTTATATATTTGATGTTCTATTATGATTCTCTTGGATGATCGACTTTATTAGGATAAAAACGTGTTTATCAGGTTGTTACTCAAATGTTATGATTAGATTTAGATTATTTCATTGATTGAATTATTTATCTAATCTCATCTTATAAAGATTAGGTTATGTTAGTTCCTTAAGTTTAGGAGAGTTAGTTGTACTCTCTTGATATTTAGGTGATAGATATCATTGAATAAAATCATTCAACTTTTGCTTATATTCTCATAGGCTAAGCCTATCAATCAGTTACTCTTATTACCACAGACATTCAATTGAGGTAAGCGATCTTTCTTTTTGGTAAATATCCATTGGGATGTAATCTTATTGTTTTCAGATAATGGTCAAAACCACATCTAAACTTTCACTTTTTCTTGAGTTTCACACCCTAACTATCAGTTGCTCCTTGTTCCTACTTGAACTATCATTATTTATGTCTTAAAACACACCTTAACTATCTGTTGTTTCCTTTTCCTACCTGAACGATGATGATAGTTTAGATAGGGAAAGGGAAGATCTGGTAGTTAAAGTGTGTTTTAATGCATAATGGTGATAGTTCAGAAAGTAAAAAGGAACACCTGATAGTGGAGGTGTGAAAGTTTTTAAAAGTCAATAATTCTTGAGTGTTTTCGATCATTAACTCTTCTATTTTTATTAAATGATTAGTCTGAATTCTATTTATACCATCAAACAACTTTACCTTAACCAAAGTCTCTCGTCAATTGTGGCAAACTTAACTACTTTTTGGAGATAGAAGTGAAATTTGTTCCAAATAGGATTGTCTTATTGTAGTTATACATCCTTGAGATACTATTAGAACTAGATATGGCTGAGTGCAAAGGGATCACCACACCCATATGATCAAGTTCAACATCGAAATCAATTGGTGGTTCACCCCTACGGATGCAATGTTAAATCGGTGCACACTTGGTATGTTGCAATACATATCTTTCAACCGTTTTGATATTTCATTTGCACTAAACAAGTTATCCCAATTCATCCATGCCTCGAGCCTGCAACATTGAAAGGCGATAAAAAGCATTGTTCGAAATTCAAATCGCCAACAACCTCTTGCTTACTAATGCTTCATCATTCTGATATGCACTTATATATGTATGCCAATGTTGACTACGCGGGCGATCCAATTGATAGAATCTCCACTATAATGTGACTTAGGCAATATGCACCTGAGCAAGATACATCTCAATTCTCATTTTTGATGTTGGCCCGCCATATTAAATTGTCCATGCACCAGCCAGATGTTCAACCTTGAACGTAAGAGGGTGGATAGTTCCACATCAGCCCTTAACTTTAAGGGATGGGTGGTCTCTTTAATATGGTTTGGACAATCCTCATCTTTTGAGCTAACTTTGGATCTAACTTTAGAGGTTGAGTTAGGCAGTCCAAAATCCGTTCCTTTAACCATTGTTATTAGGATTAGATTTAGTTTGATTATTTGAATATTTTTTAATCTAAGCTTAATTATCTATAAGATTAGATTAGGTTAGTTCCTTTAGAGCCTATTTGGATGAGCTTATATAAAACTAATTTATAAGTCATAAGTAAACTACTTTTGACTTTTGATTCATTATAAACTTTCCAAACACCTCTAAAACTACAAGAAGTGCTTAAAAGTAAAAAAAAAAACACTTAAGAATAAGTTAATCCAAACAAGCACTAAATTTAAATGAGTTAGTTACACTTGTGTTTTTAAGTGATAGTGTTATGATTGAATAAAATTCATTCAAATTGAGGTAAACCTCATTGTTTTCCAAATAGTATTATGTTGACATCCTCCATATCACATGCAAAAAATGTAAGCTCTCTTATGCATATCAGTAAAGATCACTACCAAAAACTGCACCGCCAGAAATCACACAGTTAATAAACGTGTCAATCTACAAACTATTCGTCTTCCTAACAGGTCAACACGATAATCGAGGGAAAATTGATATGCATATCTGATTATAATAAATCAAAACCTGTTATTGCTGGAGAATTCATGGAGTCTGCCACGATTCGAGATGATAACAACCGCAACATCGACATCGCAGAGAATGGAAATTTCTTTTGCTTTCTTCAATAGACCTTTTCTCCGTTTACAGAAAGCAACTTGCCTGCAGTTTTTATCTTGGATTCGCTTAATTTCTACCTTTCTTCGCCCCATTTTTTCGCCGATGAAAAGCCCTAATCCACAAATTTCATATGTCTAGAAGTTTCAAGTTTCATCGCCGTTACTCCCATCAGTTCTTTCTTTTTTGTTTGTGTGTGTGTGTGTTGTTACAGTTACCATTTTTGTTGTTTTACTCTCTGCACTCCAATTAAATCTCTTGGGTCCCTTTCCGTCCTCCATTTTCCCCTCTTCTGTCTGTTTTTCTTTTTCTTTTTTGACTTATATGAGTTACTTGAATGATAAACATCTTTACCGAAGATTGTGAGTTTGAGTCACGAAGAAAGTAAAAAAGGGTGAAAGCTCCTTGGAGAGTTACAAAAAAAAAAAAAAAAGTTGTAATAATTTGGTGCAAGGCAAGGGGAAATTAGATAACAAAATGACTATTTAAGCTAACACTGGGCTATGAGAGGGAAGTAATGAAAAATATCTTCACATAATTTATTTAAATTTTTGGAAACCTTATATAAATACGTTCTAATTTGTAATATTATATATCTTATTAAATTTTAATGTGTCCAAATACATCTAGATCACATCTATTTTGAAAAATACGAGGTCAATATTACATGTAATTTATTCTAAATATACTTTAAAGTTTAAACTAAGTGAATTCACATATATTTGAGACATAATAATTCTCGCCTGCCTTCCTTCCTTTCATCTCGTTCACCACTCTCTATGTACTATTTTTCTCATATAGTAGAAAAAAATATTAATAAGTGATAAGATACGTAAAATTTTAAAAATAAAAATCTATATTTTCATATTATTATATATTTTATGTATCTAGGTGTATCTTCCTCTTATATTTTGATATTATATAATTTAAGTTGAGTCGTTTAATTTTTATAAAATTTATGTTAATTATGAACTTACCAGTTATATCTTAGTTTTTTATCTTCTTTAAATATAAGTTGCGGAAGATAATATGTTTTATATATTAGACACTACATAATTTAAACTAAATATATTCTAAACTTATATGCAAAAATAAACCATAACCATGAATATATATCCAACCCACACTTTTTAATTAAAATAATAATAAAAGTTAAACATCACCCAAAATGGATAAATCCGTTCACAAACTTAAAGATAAGTATGTGATGGGCTGACGTTAGTTTCGTACTTGAAATTGGGACTACCGCAGAAAAAGGAATAGTACTTCCCTGAATTACAGCTTATTGGATGGAATTTGGTCAAAGAAAAGAGAAAAAAAAGGATAATCGAAAGTACTACATCCGTTACATATATTTTGTCCTTATGCAAAAGTAGTAATTGTTTCGTCTTAATTTATAGTATGAATTTGTTTGAGGTTAAAAATACAAAAATATTTTAAAAATTTTTGGCTTAAAATAAATCATTAATATTTATGTGGTTATGAATCATCTTCCTAAATATTAAATTAAATTATAATTTAATATAGAATCCTAATAATATTTTTTTCTATATAAATTTTGTTAGATAAATTTCTATAATTCAATGACATTTTAAGATATTAAGTCGTTAACATCCGCATTTAAATTAATTTATGAAGATTTGTGATCCAGAACAAAAGTTTCGTACGAGTATAATATTCATAATTCAATTACAAAACAAATGAAGAAAATTGCGAGGAAGGTGTGGTTTGCAAGCTATTCATAATATAAGAGATTTACCCAATATACATAAAATGCTCACTTTAAGGATAGAAGTTGTGACAAAAATTACAATGTATATGAATTATCCTGAGATTAAAAAGAATCCAAATCTTTGAGATAATTGACTAACTTATTAACGAAGGATATATCTTTTTTCCATTTTGAATAACTTGTTGGCTAAATATAATTGTTAGTAAGATGACATTTTCTCCACAACATTCAATTGTTCTATGCGAGCTTGAACAATCATGCATGCATCCCTCTACATGAATAAGTATACAATTCAGTCACAAACATGCATCCCTCAACATGAAAATGACAATATAAATACGTTTGAGATCTGAACTAATTCAAATTCAAAATTAAATTTTTATTTTGAAGAGACAATCACAATAAGTTAAGAATATGTCGATGGTACATAAAAAAACAAAAGAGGTATTTAATGAGTAAATTTTTTTTTTTTAATTAGAGTTTATTATTCTCTTTGTTGTATTTTAGGATACTCTCTATAAGAAATTATTTATGATTTTATCTTATAAATATTTCATTTTTATAGTTAATCATAGTATATTTTTTTTAAAAAAATCATTTAACATTTAATAAGATGATTTATAACATCATAAATAGTTATTCTTTTGAACTACAAACTTCATATAAATTGAGATAGAAAAGTATTACTCTATTAAAAGTTTTAATTACAGGATAATATTAAAAAAATACTTTTAATTGCTAAATAAACAAGGGAAAAAAATCATCTCACATGGCAAATAATTTGGAAGCATGTAATCCAACTACAGCAGTTATCCTTCAAGTTTGTGGACGAATTGCATTTATTTTGGAGTAATATTTAATTTTATGTTATTATTTATTTAGTAAAAATGATCTAATTAGATGTTTTTTTTATTCTGACATAAGTTATATATACTCTATCTAAATTCATAAAATATAAATTTAAAAAGTTTTTGTCTTCTTCGACACAAATTTTAAGATACAAATAGATTATTATGTATCAAAAGACATAAACATATGTCTATTGAAATTAAACGATATAATTTGTGTTATATTATAATAATATATAAAATAAATATAAACTTTACCTCGCAATATATTTTAGATCATTTGTTTATGGGGAACTTTCACATATAGCCACTCAAAAATAGCTCAATTACTCTACATAGCTATAGTTTGATAATTACAATTCGTAGCTACATGTTATATATAGGAGAGAGGTGAGCGAGACTGGGAGAGAGAGGGGCCAAAAAGTGAGAGAAAGGTGAATTGTATATGTATATAGGTTAGATAATTGTATATTATACATGTGTATTTGTATAATTGGCAAGCGAGATTGGGAGAGGGGAGGAGAGAGGCGAGCGAGAGAGGGCAGATAGTGGGAGAGAGGTGAATTATATATGTATATAGATTAAATAATTGTATATTATACATATGCGTTTGTATATATGGAAAGCGAGATTGGGAGAGGGAGGAGAGAGGCGAGAGAGAGAGGGCAGAGAGTGGGAGAGAGGTGAATTGTATATGTATATATGTTAGATAATTGTATATTATACATATGTATTTATATATTCTGGCGAATTATACATATACAAACGTGACTAATTATACAAACTCGAAGTCAGCCCGCATAATTAATGTATAATGTTAGTCGCGAGTGGTAATTATAACAAACTATAGCTATGATGAGTAATTAAGTAGTATAAGTTTGCTTAACCACGTAATTTTCCCTTTGTTTATTGACCACCGATTTGAGGGGCGGTCTCATAGCCAGTTTTGCCCCCTCTATCCTTAGATAATAACGAAAAGTCCTAATTTATTTAATGAAACTAACTTTTATATATATATCTATTATTTAATTTGTTAATATGTAAAGTTATATACGTAAGACAATTTATCTAAACGTTATATTAATTTCCCCCTCTTGCCTTGCACCAATTTACTGTAAAAAAACAGAGAGGAGGAAAAAAGATGGAGGATGAAAAGGGACCCAAGAGATTTAATTGGAGTGAAGAGAGTAAAACAACAAAAATGGTAACTCTGTAACAACACACACAAAAAAGAGCTGGGTAGGAGTAACGGCGATGATACTAGAAACTTCTAGACATCTGAAATTTGTGGATTAGGGCTTTTCTCCGGCGAAAAAATGGGGCGAAGGAAGGTAGAAATTAAGCGAATTCAAGACAAAAACTGTAGGCAAGTTGCTTTTTGTAAACGGAGGAAAGGTCTATTGAAGAAAGCTAAAGAAATTTCCGTTCTCTGTGATGTCGATGTTGCGGTTGTTATCATCTCCAATCGTGGCAGACTCCATGAATTCTCCAGCAATAACAGGTTCTTTTTTCTGATTTAGTTATGTATAATTTTTCATAGACTAGATCCATTTTGATACGTGTTGAGTTGTTAGGAAGACGAATAGTTTGTAGGTTGACACGTTTTGATAACTATGAGCTTTCTAGCGGTGCAGTTTTTGGTGTTGATTTTAGTGATATGCATAAGAGAGTTTACCTTTTTGCATGTGAAATGCAGGATGTCAACCTAATACAATTGGGAAAATAATGAGATACCTCAAAGAATATAAGCAACTATTTTAGGAGTAATAGCCTAAAAGAGCTCGAGAATATAAGCAAAACTTGAATGAATTTTATTCAATGGTAACAACAACAACAATAATAATAATATGTCCAGTGAAATCCCACAAATGAGGTCTTGGGGGAAGAATGTATGCAGACCTTACCACTATCTCGTGGAGGTAGAGAGATTGTTTTCGAAAAACCTTTGACAACTCAAGTGCAACAGAACTCAGGATACAGGAGAAGGAGACAATGAAGAGAATATAACTAATAAAGGAGAGTGATTACAATCGTTAAAGAAACGGAGGGAACTCGCAAAATCTCGCTCAAGAGATGAGGATTGCCAAAACCATATTAAAGAAACCACCCATCCCATGAAGGGTCGATGTGGAACTCTACTCTTCACACCCTCTTACGCCCAGGGTTGAATATTTGGTACATCAACAATTTAATATGGGGGCCAACATTAGAAATGAGAATTAAGATGCGTCTTGCTCTGATATCATGTTAAAGAAATGGATCTTGTGCCTAACTCAATCCTTAAGCTAGCTTAAGAGGCGAGGATTGCCTAAGCCGCATTAAAGTAAAGATTCTATCATTTGGATCGCTAGTGGTCAACATTGATCTACATATATAAGTTAACGCCAAAATGACGAAGAATTGGTAGGCGAGAGGTCACTAACAATTTGAGATATCGAATAACCTTTTTAACTGCCTTTTGATGCTTCATGCTTGGGACATGCATGAATTGGGATGGTTTGTTAGTGCAAATGAAATATCATGACGTGTTGAAAGATATGTATTGCAACATACCAAGTGAGCACCGATATAGCATTGCATCGGCAAGGGGTGAACTATCTATTGCTTTCGATGGTGAACTTGAACATATGGGTGTGGTGATCTCTTTGCGCTCAATCGTATCTAGTTCTAATAGTATGTCAAGGATGTATCCTGTCTATGATAAGACAATCCCATTGGGAACATACTTAATTTCAATCTCCTGAAAGTAGTTAAGTTTGACACAATTGACTAGGGATTTTAGTTGAGGTAACGTTATCTGATTGTAGAATATATAATATGGGCTACTCAATTAATAAAAATAAAAGAGTTGATGATCGAAAATACACCTAAACTATTGGCATTTCACGACTTTTAGGCCTTAACTATTTGTTGTTCCATTTTTCTACTTAAACTATCACCATTATGCATTAAAATACACCTCAACTATCACTTGTTCCCTTTTCCTACCTAAACTATCACCATCATTCATGTATAGTTGAGGTGTGTTTTAATACATAGATGATGACAGTTTAAGTAGGAACATGGAACATCCTGATAATAATTGATAAACACGTGTTTATCCTAAGAGAGCCAACCATCCAAAAGAATCATAAGAAAACACCAAATATATAAAGATGCAAAATGAAAGGAATCATCATAAAAAAAAGTACACTCTAAGTTCAATTCGAGCAATAGATATTTTCTTACCTCACGAAAGCGCTTCTGAATTATCAAAATATTATTATCTCATCCCAAAGATGAGCCCCCCCCCATATATACAACCCTAATTATTCTATGAAATTATGAAATTTTCCAAACTAATATTCTCCTCTTCGCGAGACTAGCACACCACTCTGGCTCAATAAAAATTTCTTAATGCATAGGGTTGAATTGTTAACTTCAGTAAGCTTCAATTTATGTGGCTCAATGTCTGCATTAGTTCAAGTTACTCGCAGTGTTTTGCCAACATTCTAGCACGACACACTTGCTCAATATATTTCCCCAGTGCGTCAAGTTGGATTATCAATTTTAGTTAACTTTGAGTTTGTGTCTCATGTTCCTACATTGGTTTTTTAAGCTGCTCTTCGGTGCTTCACCAACATTAAAAAGGAACACCAAAGTCAGTGTAATGTACTAGACTTGAGTTTTTACCCAAAGTCTAGGCAATTGCATGCCCCCTCCCGCAACCCAATCTCCAGTTGGGTCATTGAGATCGCAACATTATTCAATATGGCTTTCTAAGCATCTTTTAACCATATCTTGAAACATGCAACAGCCCATGAATACTTTTGATTTTAGCATGAGTCAACATTCTTCTCAACTGTTCTTGACCTTATGAAATCATATCATTCTTTTTCTCGTACTTCATCAAAAAATATCATTCTTTTTCTCATAAAAAGGAATCATCCTCAAGCTCAACTTATCTACATCAAAAGGATAAAAAACCAAAATATTAGGCAAATCATAATGAAGGCCACACCAGATTCCCTTGGTTGAAATAATACACATAAGCCTCTTTTTACACTTGAATTTAAATAGTTACCATCAATAAATATTGAGATACAATCATTATCTAAGATAATAAAGTCATCAACATGCGACATAAGAATATAGTACATTACTTCTACAAATACCTTAGATACAAAGTTATCAAAGGTGTGCTTAAGCCTTGAAACAAGGCTCAAAACGTGTTGAGCGCTTTGCCTCGTTTAATGCGGTTTAGTGTCGTCATCAAGATTTGTAAGACATACTTTTCTCTTCCAATGAGCCTCTTCTAAAGAGGTGACACTATACAATTGATATTTCACTTTATTGTAAAAATAATTCAATTTCTTTGTTCATATTATTTTTCATTCAAGCTTATAATTATTAGTTTTAGACTAAACTAACATATTTATATTTTTTCTCCCTTTGCGCCTTTCTTCATTAAAGCCCACACTTTATTTGCGTTGAAACCCAACAAACCTTAGAGCTTTTTGTACTTTTTGTTTTTGATAACCACGACTTAGATGTTCAAGGAATCTCAAGCATTATAATGAACCAATTCACATTATAATCCAAGGCTTCCTAAATGAGATTCAAGCTCCATTTCTCGTTCGTGCTACCATTCCAACATGTGTGTAGTATGAGATGAACTCCTTCGAAGGTTCATTAAATGATTCACACTAAATAAAAAGTAATCAAAATGCTTGTAACTTCTTTGCTTAGCTATGAGTGGTTTTTTAATACCTGAATATTTGGTTTGATACCCTGCTACTAATTCTTCTTCTGCTTCTGGTAAATCAAAAGGTAATCTTTCATACTTGTCCAGAAAAGAAATTAGAAAAACGATAAACCTGATAGGTTACATAAATTCCACCCCCAAAAACCATATTTTGACTGTGCTTCCACTATATTAACTATACTTGAACTGTTAGATAATCATAGTCGATGATAACATCACTGTGCCCATCGCTATTACAAAACTATTTGTGAGATTTTCACCTCATACGGCTCCTCAGAGGTCACAAATAAATCTAAGGGCTAGGGGTGTGCAAAAATCGAACCGACTGATAAACCGAACCGAAAAAAGTGTTATTGGTTTATTGTTATTGGGTTATTGGGTTAACGGTTATTTAATGGTTTTACAAAAAAAAATTATTGGGTTATCGGTTCCTTATTGATTTTTTAATACTGGGTTATTGGGTTAATCGATAACTCATTAAGAATATAATTATTTACTATTTTAATTTTTAGTTATACATATATATAATATATTAAACAAAAAATATTAATATAATTAGTAGTATATTAGGCTAAAAATTATAAAAACCCTACGCAATAATTAACACTATTTAACAGTTAACTCTCCTCTCTACTTTTAGTTATTTAACCTTTAGGTTCTACTTTTTAGTATTACTTATTTACTTTAGTTAGTTTATAATTGACTAATATTAGCTTTTGCACAATTGTAAATATGTGCAATTTGTTTAACGGAATTCAGATTGTGTTTTTAAAAAAATAAATAAAGTAAGAACTTCATTTAGTTGGGTCTTTTCTTTATATATTATTTACCATAAGCATGGCCTCATTTGCTACTGTTTTGACTCTTGTCTATGATTTGGTTTTATTTGATTCTCTTTATTGCATAAAGGGGACCTCGTTTTATATATTATGGTGATCGAAAATTGACCAAAACTTTGTTGTGATGACCAAAATACAACATGTTGGTCCCTGTTGTCCCGTTTGTGATGATTATTTCGATGTATGCGTATCACGTCAAATTATTGGATAAGTCATATATTTGTTTTGAAATCATTTTCTTATTGGTTAAACCGAAAACCGAATCGTTAAAGACCAAAACAGATAACAAACATGTTATTGGTTTGTTTATCGGTTTAGCATATTCAAACATCGAAAATCGATTAACCGAATCGATAATACTTAAAACCGAACCGAACTGACCGATACACACCCCTACTAAGGGCCCTTTCCTATTCTTTCTCTTGATATGTTTGTCAGGTAGAGTCAAAATCTCTTCTAAGATCCCAAATTAGACCATGGAATTTTGTGTGCTATATTTAAAACTAATAAATAAGTGTTTTGGAATTCATCTCAACTTTTAAGAATTTTAAGTTTGCTTTGTGTTGTAGGTGTAGTAGTGTCGGTTTGGGTTATAATCCTCCCCTTAGAAGAAATTCTTCATTTTTACAACAAAATGAGGAAGTCATGCACAAGAGAATCATTAGGAAGATTTGTCTTAATTATAAGCATTATCATTAATGTGCTCAATAGCTTAGAAGGGGCCTTCTACAATAAAGAGACCGTAGAAGCTTGTTTTTTCTTCTTTGTGGGAACCTTTCCCTCAAATGAATCTAAAATTTGGTCATCAGGTTAAAAAATAATTCCCTTTGTTTGTTTGCTTTGGTATTTGTTTTCTCAACTTGCTTTCTAGCAAGTTGCGGAAATGAAGATGTTGCGATGGATATGTGGGCATATCAGGAGAGATGGAATTAGAAATGAGGATATCCAGGATCAGGTGGGATTTGAGAGTAGCTTCCGTGGAGGAAAAGATGTGGGAAAACATGAATGAGATGTTGGCCATGGATGGTTTCATGAGATGTACAAGTAGACCAAAGAAATATTAGGGGGAGGTGATTAGACAGGAAATGAGTTACCAGGTTGTACTATGCAAGCAACTGATGAGGTTGATGATGTTGCCTTGATGCTTGGTACGGAAGGTAGTCATTATAGTTTTCTCCAATTAAAATGATAGATTGAGATGATCCATCCCTGACATCAGGTGTAGGCAGAATACCATCTCCATTATGAGCCACATTTGTTGTGTGTCGAGGACGATCGTTATTGCATGAAGGCTTACTATGAAGAAGCTCGCATTCCTCTCTTATGTGGCCTCCTGTGTTACAATGAGTGCAGTGTAAGAGGACAAGCTGACAATCCTCTCTTACATGTCCTCCCTTATTACAATAGGTGCAACGTTTATTGTTCCTCCACTTTTCTTTTCTGTATCCACCTTGAAAATTGTTAGTTTGGACAAGCATGATAGATGCATTATAGGAATTTACCTCTGGTGGTGCAAATTTGATGGGTAGAAATCTTGCAAATACTTCTTCCAAGGTAGGAACATATGGGCTAGGAAGGATTTGGTCACGAACTGAGATTAGGTCTGCCACAACCCAATCCAATATTATTACTATTTTTGAGTAAGTGATCTTCAAATCCTTGACCTATGAACCACAATTCTACGGAGGCTTCCCAAGAGGTGTAATTACCACTACCATCTAACTTTATAGTAGTAATTACAAGAGATAGTGTAGACGAAACAAATGACTTGACATTTTCAGAAGTCTGATTATCAATTTGTCTATAACCCATTTTTTTCCCACAAGAAAAGTACGGAGGAAACAAAGAAGTTAGAGTCTTTAACAAATATGAGAGTTTGACATTTGAGAATCAAAGATGTAAAGAACCAGATGTAAGAATGATTTTTTTCCTTTGGACGAATATTCAGAAAAAACAAAGAGAACCAATTATACCAGAATAAGAGAAGAGAAGGAAATATAGGAATTTGGATAAAATTTAAAGGACACGAAGAAAGAGAGAGTTGAGACTTGACAGCGTTTTGATATGGTTGTTTTAGCAACCAGTTAATTGACTCCTCCTTTTTTTTTACTCTCAAATTCTTTTACCAAAAAAGATATGAACATTCACAGAGAGGGCTAAAACCAGTGCTCGGATACCATGAGAAATTAGAAGAATAAGAGGAGATATTGAAAATTGAATTAATTGATTATTCCCTCAAGTTAATAGGATTAAATAGTTGTTACAACTTACAAATAATGTAAATAAGATAAGAAACTAATAAATATTAGGCAATCTCCTGACTGCCTAATTATAGAGATTAGAGAATATTCTCATATCTACACTATCTAATTATATCATATTTGAATATTCTCATATTTGCATTATCTAGTTATACCGTATTTAATAAAATCTAATATCAACATCAAGTTTCCGCTATCCGAAAAATGTAGACTGAAGTAAAAGATCACAAAATGCAACACAAACAAGGCCGAACCAAGTACTACTTGCTCAAAGGGAGAAACTAATTAAATCCAATTTGAGACACGTAGGGAAAGCAAAAGAGAGATTTTCGACCCTACAAGCAACAAGATGGAATGGCTTTTTGGCCGTTGCGCTAACTTGTAGTTTAGCGATATAAGAGGAGATATTGAAAATTGAATTAATTGATTGTTCCCTCAAGTTAATAGGATTAAATAGTTGTTACAACGTACAAATAATGTAAATAAGGAAAGAAACTAATAAATATTAGACAATGTCCTGACTGCCTAATTATAGAGATAAGAGAATATTCTCATATCTACACTATCTAATTATATCATATTTGAATATTCTCATATTTGCATTATCTAATTATACCTTATTTAATAAAATCTAATATCAACATCAAGTTTCCGCTATCCGAAAAATGCAGACTGAAGTAAAAGATCACAAAATGCAACACAAACAATACCGAACCAAGTACTACTTGCTCAAAGGGAGAAACTAATTAAATCCAATTTGAGACACGTAGGGAAAGCAAAAGAGAGATTTTCGACCCTACAAGCAACAAGATGGAACGGCTTTTTCGCCGTTGCGCTAACTTGTAGTTTAGCGATATAGTAGGGTTGCCATTTCTCAAACTTTTCTATAATATAGGGTTACTTTTAGGGAACCTAGTTTTGGGTCCTCCCCCTTCAACCTATACCTTATTAATTAGAAGATGACTTCATTTTTGTTATCCGGAGGTATTTTCGATGGTTTAGTGCCTAATGCCCAAAGAGATTGAATACCATTAAATATGTTCAGTTTCTGGTGCAGTCTTAAGTTTAAACCTATACAAATTGATCTGCTCCCCATAATATTTTCCTTATATCTGATAATATCTTTTCCAGTCTGACAGAAATACTTCAACGATATGAAAGCCACGTCGAAGCAGAAAAAGAGAACTCTGCAGAAATTCAGGTGCCAGAGGTATTTGATTTGTTGACTGCTATCAACTTATGTTCTAGTGAATTACAATCCTCTCTTGATAAATGAAATAAGTGCACTGTGTGTCCATATATTTAAGTTATCAATTAATTTGGTTACTCTGATGTTAAGTAACTTTGAACTTGCATCGTTAAAGAGAGGGAGCAGCCTTGAACTGATCAATATCTAGACGGAACTATTCTGGATAAACTTTGAAATACATGTAATTCCTGCTTTATTAAAAGGTCCGAAGATACTAAGAGTTTGTTTGGATTGACTTATAACTTATGACTCATAAGCATAAGCCATAAGTTAGGAATCTTAACTTATGATTGTTGACTTATTTTTGTTATTTTGACCTAAAAATAAGTCAATCCAAACAAGCTCTAAGCTAGTGTTTGTCCATATATTTAAACAGAGTTTTGGAACTTGAAGTTGTATTTGGACAGAGAGAGATTTGAAGATGCATTTTTTTTGGAAAAAATTGAAGTTCTATGAGTGGAAATGAAATTTCACCCAAGAACTGCTCAAAACCGGTTTTTGGAACTTGAATGAAGACAGATTTTCTAAAACTGACCAAATTTCAGGAACAAACAATGTTTCAATTTATTTTTTTCCGAAAATCTACTCTAAAGCCTATGGACATACGGAAGCTATATATACATGTTAGCTTTGATGTGCCACCTCCCGGACTGGAAGGTCCAAATTATAATAATGCTTCCTCTTCATCAAAGTCATGCTGCTGTTCGACTGAAATGTACCTACCAATAACATTCAATAGTATTTCATCAAATCGTGGAAGCATGCTCTGACTAGTTGTTCATTCATGTAGCTAATACGGTTGATTAGCAACTTATCATCAATTCATTGCGTATTTTGCAATGTATCCACAAAATCATTTGTGTGTTATTAATGTTATCTTGGATAATCATACTTACATTTTTTGTGCTGAAAGTTTTCCAATCATTTTGAGGTGGAAATAGCACTCTAAATACTCAGGGTTCACAACAATGGGAGAACTGCTACAAACAACAGAAAGGTACTGATCTTATTCTTCACTTTTGTTTCTTAAAGCTTATACCATTGATTCTCTGTCTCAATTTAACAGGCAACTCGAGGAAACTAATGATGATGGTCTCGCTGTGACTGACCTTATCCATTTGGAGAGCGAACTTCAAACTGCTCTAATACAAGTCAGATCTAGAAAGGTCTTTCTACTTTCCTCTGTACCTCGCCTGGTCGCCCCTATTTGAATTGCATCATTTGGAACTCTTGAAAGCTGTCACAACGTCATGTGTTCTAATGCTTTGTTTCATGATTTATTTTCTAATCCAAATAGTATGAAACCATAATTGTTTGTGAATCCCTCCGGCTATATCCGGGGGCAGAGCCAGCTTGGGCCTATGGGGTTCATCCAAACCCCCTCCGGCAATTTTTTTTACTATTTATACATGGTTAAAATTATTTTCTATGTATATAAGTAGATGTGAACCTCCTTCAACTAGTTCGTGTGTTTACTTCTTCACATTTTTAATACAAATCTTGGCTCTGCCACTGGCTATACCTCTTATTTTTGCTTACTTTTGCTTTGTCTTTTATAAGCATTTGCATTTATATTTTACATAATTTTCGACTTCAGTATTATAATCTGGTTCTCACTTAGTACCTCAGAATGAAGCAACTGTTAATAGTTTTATTTTCTGCAGACACATTTGTTGCTTGAATCTGCTAAGGGTCTTCATGAGAAGGTACGTTTTCATTTCCACTGGCACATCCCACTGCATCTTCAGGGCAGCATTGATTCCCTGAACTTCGACTCACAGATCAAGGTGCATTGGATTTAGGTTTAGCTTATTCAAACCTCATCTATCAGAAAAAATGTTGCTCGAACTCTTCAATGATCGTCCTTCAGAAGCTAAGCATTTTCAATGATACGACAAAAGTGCGGCAAAATTTTTTTGAGGGTTCGAGCAACACATTTTCATTTACTAAACTGTACAATTCTGGTGTTGAATATTTCCTCTTTTCTGGGGTTATAGGACACACCATCCTTGGTTTCAACTGAGGACTAGTCACTAGTGCTTGCATGCTATGTTAAATGTCACAAAACATCCATTTGTCCTCATCTTGATAGGCTGGTCTAAAGTATTAAGTATGTTAAAGACTTTATTGTCTACCAGACTTATAAACTAGGCTTCTCTTTTGATTAAATCTCATACAATTGTCCCCGCTCCTTCAAGTGGACGGAATTAATCAACGTCAATTCTTAACAGATATCTTTAATATCATGTTAATTTTTCCAATAGACTGAACATAATACCCTTAATTATTGCAGGAAAAACTGCTGCAAGAGGAAAAGAAACATCTGGAGGAGCATGTAAATATTACCTCACAAAATTTGCTCTTCAGTACTTCTATGATAAATTAGACCTCTTTCATGCTATTCTAACTAACAACATGCATTATGTCCATAATGCAGATAGCTAGTATCAAGAAAAACAGAGAAGTGAATGAGATGTCTACGGATTTCGCCGACTTTCCAGCACCCCATATAATTTGTGGACAACAGAGAATGACCCTGAATTTCCTCTAGTAATTGTCATTGTACTTGTCAAATAGCCCCTTGTAGAGGCCCCAGGAGAATAACCTGGGAAATGAGCCAAAGTCAAGATGCATCCGGAGATAACGAATACTGTGCAGCTTCAATAAAACTAATTATTGTTTCTATTTGGATGATGAACATTTAGATTTGTACAATCACTTTGTTGGGAACATTTAGATTTCCTCTAAGTAATGTTGGTCTTAAACTTAAAACAAAAATACCGGAAATTTGCCTTTGGCAAACCTAACATCAGCAAAAATCAAGGTTTCCCCCTTTTTTATTGAATATAACAAATGTCTTTACGTTTGACTTTGACAAGTTAAATTTCAGGCAAAAATGTCTTATGGTAGACTTAGCTTGAAGAGTAAAGAAGGATATTCTCAGGCTATAATAATAAAGGCTTTTTAAAATATTGAAGAGCATTCAAAATTTCAAATACTTCATATATTTATATTGATGATACTTGGCTAGTATCAAGTGTACCAGTACTATTGCACTTCACTCATTACTGTACCAAAAGTTATTGGAGGAAAATCTCCTCCGCTGAGAGTACGTAGGATATAGTATGTAATCTAGCAAATCACTAGATGTATTCGCAAGGGTTGGGAGCAGTGACAAAGCCATCGTACTGAACTCCTTCGGTCAAAAATTATATAATTTATACATGGTTAAAATAACTTTTTAGGTATATATAGTAGATGTTGAACCCCCTTCGGCTACTTCGTGTGTTTATTTTTTTTATATTTTAAAACTCTCTTATTGAAAATTCTGGCTCCGCCACTGGTTGGGAGTAGGGGTCCACAGTCGAATAGTCAAGGGTTGCCGAAAAGACGGTACTTAGAGCCCGTTTGGATTGGCCTAAAAGTTGGTCAAACCTACTTTTAAGTCAATTTTTTATTTCTGGAAATGTTTGGCAAATATAAAAATAACTTAAAATAAGTTACGACGTGTTTGACAAGGTAAAAATAACTTAAAATAAATAAAAAATGACTTAAAATAAGTCAGAAACCAAAAGTAGGTCTCCCCCTACTTTTTATTTTTTGACTTAAAAGTCATTTCAGTTTGACTTTTTATTTTTGACTTAAAAACTATTTTTTAAGTCAATCCAAACGGGCTCTTAGAATGTTACTTAGTTTGTGAAACTTTTTTTTTTTTTTACTTTCATCAGAGAAGTCTCATTTTTTTATTTTTTTTATAAAATTTGTTTTTTCTAGAGAATATATTTCAAAATAATTTTATTAAACAAGCATAAGAAAATTAAAAAATATCATTCCAAAACTGAAAAAAGCAATTTCCAAAAAATGCTTCTATATATATATACCTCTTAAAATTTACAAATTGGAATCAGTGGGCAATACATACAAACTGGAATGGAGACTTTGATGGACGGCCTTATAACCTGAGGTAATGGTGGAGAGCTAGAGGCCAAATTACGTGTTCGATCAAAATCAGTAATTTTAATCGAACTTTATATTCAATATATATAATAAATTATTAATTTTTAGAACTTAAAAGACTCAATAACTAAAATCTTAAATGGAAATTGCGACTCTGCTTCTTTTGTTTCAAAGTTTAATCATTCAGAACAATAAAATTCAAACTTTATAAAAAGAAAGAGAGTAAAATCAGTTCGTTGAACTTACAAATAATTGATGAAGAAATGTAATGCAGCTTTTCTTCTCAAATGATTTTTCCACTATTTTAGACTTTCCTCTCACTGTGGGTTTTCCGTACAGAATACGGTTTTTCTTATTGAGAAACCATAATACACTTGTTCATGTGTCACATATATAGGTAAAGGTGAAGATTTTTTTACATTAAATAATAATATAGTTTATTATATTAAATTAATTTAATAAAGTTAAATATTTATATATATATATATATATATATTAATTAATCATGATGAAATGTAATTGTGTTTGTGGTGTAAATTTGAGTGAAAATAGTTATCGAATATACTCTTTTACTTGTCACTTTTAACATATAAAAAAAAATCAGTACAACATATTTTCTCCCTATTTTATTTTCGCATTAGTTACTTATTCATCGTATTATTTTTCAGAAAGGCTAATATTAAATATCAATTAATAAAGATAGTATGATAAAATAGTCATATTAATTATTATTTTCTTAATAGACACATCAAATTCAAATGTGATAAGTAAAAGTGCATGGAGAGAGTATTTGATATTTAAGTGAAATTAATCTATTCTATTAATTGTCAATAATTTAAAATTTAAATATTTTAAAATTATGATTTATAATTCTTATCGTGTAAAAATACAAAATATTGATCAAAATTTAATAACTTTAATTTATATACTCTAAATAGTTCATAAATGGCAATAAAGATGAATAAATTTAGAAAGAAACAAGTGTTTGGCCTTCGGCGTGCACCTTTGGCCAAAAAAGAAAAAGAAACAACACAAAACACCACGTCGCAACTACGTATACCGAGGAAAACTATAGTTATTTCTATTGAAGTTCGACTAATAAAATTTATGTAAATATATTTTATTTCAGAAATAAAATTATTTCTTATAAAAAATGAATTTTATATTTAGAGTTTTTTTATTTAATATAAACAATATTTATCAGTCGATAACAATTTTTATTTATTCGAGATTTCGAGTAATTGACCACTATAGTATGCGCCACGTATCAACTACGCAGGACAAATTAATGGACAGACTTACAATACGATGGAAATTGTCAGTGTGGGTTCGTCTATCTGACATAGTAGTTTCCTATTTATGAATTATAGTTGTTTGTGTGATTATATATTATCTCATTAAAGATATTAAAATTAAATTATATTATATTAATATATTTATTTATTTTAGATTGATTAAAAATAAAAAATATATCATATAATTTGAGATATAAATATTTATTTTACATATCAATTAATACACGTGCATCCACACCTTATAGGATGGATCTGCCTCTTGCATGAGTTGTCACGAAGGGAGCGGTTATTCGGTTTAAGCGACATATTCTGTAATATGGGCCAAAATGATCAATCACATCTATAAGGAATTTTTGTTTACCTGATGTTTTGTTCTAAAATAGGTGTGCTAGTATCGACATAAATTGTCCACCTCGTTTCGATCTAAAAAAATGTGTAAATTTTTAAAAGAACGTTCACATTTTGATTCATGAACAATTTTATAAAAACATTATAAAGGTGAGAAATGACAACCCTCTAAGTCTGAAGACTCATACTACTTGTCTACCCCATCGCTCTGAGGGATAGCATTTATTTCGAAATTGATTATTTAAATTCGTATTGAAAATCTTATTTTTAAAAGTAAACCATTCTCTATAGAAGATGACTAATTTTTATTAAGGATGAAGAAATACTTATACGAGTAATTTACTAATAGTGTATCGGCATCTCTAACGAATACGTGGATAAATATAATTGGAACGACTTACAACTGCTTTGGAAATTGATTCTATTGGTTTACAAATTACAATGTGCTCTTCTCCATCTGCCAAATACTGAAATTATTATTTGCAAATTAAAGCTTAATTACGAAGTACTATTATTTACAAATGCTAAACTTTATTATTTGAATGGAAAATAGTTGATTCTAGAGATAGTTAGAAATATATATTATTTGGATTTAAATTTTTTATGAAAGTTGTTTAAAAAATAAAAATATACGAGAATTAAATTTTGAACCTTTAAAATCTAAATTACTAAACCAATCTCTAATCTTATGTATAGTGTGTATGTACGTATGTATATCGCTCCCTACTAGTATCAATTTTGAAAGCATATATCCAATTATGTATACATAAACTTATACTTCCTCCGTCCAACAATAATTTGTCTATTATATTAAAAATAGTTGTTCAATAAAATTTGTCTAATTTAAAAAATAAGAGATAATTTACTTTTTGGGTCTATTTTATCCTTGTTATTAAATACTCCTTCTGTGAGTTTTATCTCAATTTATGTAACTTATTTTTTCTTTTTAGTTAGTCTAAAAACAATGACACATTTCTATATTAAGTAACAATTTACCTTTTGTTTGATAAGTGAAATGCGTTAATTGTCCAATAAAAAAAGAGCAATGACTCATTTTTTAAAATCAGCGTTCTTTAAGTTTCTTATGTTCATGTAGCAAAACTTAAACAAGAAGGCTTGAAATAATAAGGTATCATATAACATGTTTTTCTCTAGAAAACAATTACTTTAATCTGAAAATAAGTGTTCAACGTGCATTGGCTAAAAATGATCAAATTAAAATAACATTATGCAAACACGTGTTCACGTGCATTGGCTACAAAAGAAACAACATAACCACGACAATGATCAATCACCTATAAAGCTGCTATGTATATCAATGACTTTATATAATTTTCATTAGAGTCGTCAATATGGGCTAGGCCCGTTGGACCGGCCTGGCCTAACCCAGGATTTAATAGGGCTGGGCTAAGATTTTTGGAGCCCATTTAAAAAAAGGGCTTTTTAGCCCGGCCTGAATAAGCCTGCTGATTTGGGGGCTTGAGAAATATAGGTAGGGCCGGCCCGTGGGCCAAATAAAAATAATTAAAAAAATATAATATAATATTAAAATTTAAAATTAAAGAGAGTCCAAACTCAAAATCTATTTAATATTTAACTAATTGAAACCGCATATAAATTTCAGATGAAAATGAAGATGTTAAGATAACCTTGCCACAAACGGATTCAGATATGCTTGATGAAGAGGTTAAGACAACCTTGCCACAAGCTGATTCAGATATGCTTGATGAAAATGATCATGAAGTGTTGGATACACCATAGATTTCATGATGTGTTATATACGCCATAAGTTTCATGATTTTTTAAGGAGTTTATTTTTAACTTTTTTATGGTTGGAATATTGTCACATTTTTTGTGTTTTAATGTGACAAAATAATTAGGTTAATATTTCTATTTAGATATTTATACTTTTATTTGAAAAAATCTTAATAATTATTATAAAGAAAAATTAAATTTGTGGATTTGATTAACAAGTAGTAACATTAACACCATGTAATATTGTTTTGTCGATATTTATGATAATATTTTAAATTATAATTTATAATTTATTTTAATAATTATAAAAAATATATAATTTTTAAAAAAGTGGGCTGACCCGGCAAGCCTGTAGCCCACGTACTTGTGGGCTGGGCCGACCATTTTCTGGCCCACACCAAAAATGGGCTAGCCCGGCCTGACCCGTAAAATGTCAAAGCCGTATGGGTTAGCCCGAATGGGGTGGGCTAGCCCATATTGACAGCTCTAATTTTCATAAATCTCATAATATTAAGAGTTAATTACATTATTTCTCTATTATTTTTTAAATTACAAGAATTTTTTAAAATTTATGAATTTCGGATACATCACTATTTTTTTCCTTTTAATTTTTACCAGATATTAATTGAAATTGATTAATTTGAATTCAGACACACAAAAAAATTCATTCTAAAATTATTTTATATATTAAATTCAAACTCAAATTTAATTGGGAGAACAATACATACAGTCTCACCATTTTTAGAGTCTATTTTGGACATTTAGGGCCAATTTACAAGGATTAAGCAATTTGTTCTGTTTTTTGTGTGTATTAACCCATGAGTAGTTTGGTGATATGGTTTCCGAAAGATTTTTTTGTGAAACCTTTATGTAACCCTCTGTAGGGAGTCGAGGGAGCAATGCGTAAAGTCTCACCATTTTTACAGCCCATTTTGGGTATTTAAGGGCTAATTTACATAAATTAGGTGATTTTTTCAATTTTTCGTGTCTGTGTTAACCTATTAATATTTTGGTGATATGACTTCTGGACAATTTCTTTGTCAAACCATTACAGAACCTTCCATAGGAAGTTGTGGGATAGTGCGTACGGTCTCACCATTTTTAGAACCCATTTTGGAAATTTAGGGGCAAATTTATAGGAATTAAGCAATTTTTTCAGTTTTTCGTGTGTGTTAACCCATGAATAGATTGGTGATATGGTTTTCGGATGATTTTGTTGTGAAACCTTTATGTAACCCTCCGTAGGGAGTTAAGGGAGCAGTACGTAAAGTCTCACCATTTTTACAGTCCATTTTGGACATTTAAGGGTCACTTTATAGAAATTAGGTGATTTTCTGAGTTTTTCGTGTGTGTTAACCCATGAATATTTTGGTGATATAGCTTCCAATAATTTCTTAATGAAATTATTACGAAAACTTCCATAGGAAGTTGGGGGAGAGTGCGTATGGTTTCATCATTTTTAGAATTCAAAATCTAAGGGCCAATTTACAAGAATTAGGCGATTTTCTCAATTTTCGTGTGTGTCAGGCCATGAATATTTTGGTGATTTGACTTCCAGACGATTTATTTGTCAAATCTTTACGAAACCTTCCGTAGGGAATTGGGGGAGCAATATGTACAGTCTCACCATTTTAAGAGTCCATTTTGACAATTTAGGGCTCAATTTTTTGGAATTAGACGATTTATTCAGTTTTTCGTGTGTAAATGCCCATTAATATTTTGGTGATATGGATTCATGACAATTTCTTTGCGAAACCATTACGGAACATTCCATAGGGAGTTGGTAGAGCAGAGTGTACAGTCTCACCATTTTAGAGTCCATTTTGGGCATTTAGCGGCCAATTTATAGCAATTAGTAATTTCTTAGTTTTTTTATATGTGTTAGTCCATGAATATTTAGGTGATATGACTTCAAGATGATTTTTTGTGAAAGCGAGAGTTGGTGAAGCAGTTCGTACAGTTTCACAAATTTCAGAATCCAACTTGGACATTTAGAGGAATTAAGTAATTCTCACAGTTTTTCATGTGTGTTAGTCCATGAATATTTTGGTTATTTGGCTTTCAGACGACTTTTTTGCGAAACATTTATGAAAACCTCAATAGGGAGTCAGGGGAGCAGTTCTTACAGTGTCATTATTTTTAAAGTCCATTTTGGATATTTAGAAACCAAATTACAGTAATTATGTGAATTTCTCTGTTTTTCATATGTGTTAGCCCATTAGTATTTTGGTGATATGACTTCCATTTGAATTTTTTGTGAAACCTTTATGAAACTCTCCGTGAGGAGTTGGGATAGCAGTACGTACAATCTATTCATTTTAGTGTGCTTTTTGGGTATTTTGAGGCCAATTTATAGAAACTACGCGGTTTTCTCAGTTTTTCGCCCATAAATATTTTGGTGATATGACTTCCTGACAATTTTTTTACATAACCTTTACAGAAGATAATAAAGTGTCACGACCCATACCATCGTGATTGGCACTCACACTAACACTCTGGTGGGAAAACCACTACTACAACCCGACTAAGCAATTTTAATAACTAAATCATTAAAAGAGACGAAAGCAGGTTTAAATGACAAATTACTATATAGCTCCCATAAACTCCAAAAGTTTAAATAAACAACCAAACATAACTATTGCGGAAATTCAACCTCTAGAACCTGAAAGTCATTTTTACCAAAACTCTACTAATCTGTAAGTCTATTAAAAAGGGGTACAACCCGAAACTAACATACGAATAAGTCTAACTAACTATGTAGTATGAGTCCGAAAAGAATGGACTAAACAAATAGAGGATCCATGGCAGCCTGAAAGAACTGGCTCACCTTCAAATTCGGTCTCAGTCAATGATCCCTTAATTGAGGTCTATCAGTAGCTGCCTGAAGATGATTTGTACTCAACAAAAAACGAGCAAATGCAATATCAGTACACAAACCACAATGTACTAGTAGGATCACGCGACTACTCAAGTAAGCAGAACATAAGCAAGTAATTACAACACCGTAAACACACATATACAGAATGCATAATTCAGTTATCATTTAGGAGCAACATACAATTTCCCAATATCAATGGCAGATAGATATGAACGTAATAATCACAAGTGGTCCTCTCATGGAACGCACACCCAAACTGTTAGTGTGTCGAACCATGACACCCGATTAAATATATATATATGTGTCGGAATGTGAAAATGTGTCGGGACGTGACACCCGATCCAATATATGTGTCGGAACGTGACTTTTGATCCAGTTAGCACAACCACAGTCACAATCACACCCATAATGAATAGTGCTCATAATCATACAATCAAGTAATATGTTCATGACATGTAAGTGTTCGAACATAATCATTTCATTAGATTGATTCACATTTCCTATTCACATACATGCATGCATACAATAAAGCAATTAACAAGTATATATCACACAATATGAAATCGAACCATCATCTACCTTGAAATCAAGCCTGAATACTTCTAAGACACGTGAGCCTTTCCTTTTCGGAGTGTTTCAGCTCGTTCTTGATCTAAAAGAAGCAATTAATGCAATGATCACTAAACAAGATCTAATTAACCCGGATAATAACAAACTTATTAACCCAAAACCAAACCCATGATCCTAATGTTCAACTAGGCTTTTCCCACCATTAACTTCATGTAGGAATTATTATTAATTATTTCTTATTTATGGCCCATGTTTACTTGGAATCCAAGTAATACCATAAATAATATTTAATAGAGAATAGATCTCGTCCGTACATTGGTTACTTGATAGACGTACCAGATTAAGTCATAACCTCTATAAATTGGTCCTCCCTCCACCCATTAAGGTTATCACATATTCTCTACAATAATTCCATCGCTGACGGTGTGGTAACATAAAGTTAGGGCAAGGAGGTAGAAACCAATTTACGACTAACGTTTCTGCGTCTCTCTGTGATAATGTCTTCCGCATCAGGTATGTGCCTCTAACATTCTCTATTTAAGATTATTGTGTTCAAGATCCTAAAAGTA
>JAJOOO010002771.1:0-11309 GCA_029582685.1 Solanum piurae
CACGTGGCATGTTTAAGACCACAAGATTAAAGGGTCTCTTGGTACATTCTACATATCCGTAATTTAAGACCACACGATTCAAAAGTTTTTTGTACTTTCTTAAACTCCTCGTTAAGTGAAAACCAAACAAATAAATTGAAAAGGAGGGAGTACATGTAATTGTCAATTTTAAATTGCAAGAACATGAGAAGAATGAATGTCTGAACATAATTACTTGTTAGATTCAGTTACTAAATACTCCCTCCTTTTCAATTGTTTCTCTTACCTTTTTTTTAGTCCGTTTAAAAAAACATGCCTCTTTTCTTTTTTGACAACTCTTTAATTTCAACCTCTCACGTGGCATGTTTAAGACCACAAGATTAAAGGGTCTCTTGGTACATTCTACATATCCGTAATTTAAGACCACACGATTCAAAAGTTTTTTGTACTTTCTTAAACTCCTCGTTAAGTGAAAACCAAACAAATAAATTGAAAAGGAGGGAGTACATGTAATTGTCAATTTTAAATTGCAAGAACATGAGAAGAATGAATGTCTGAACATAATTACTTGTTAGATTCAGTTACTAAATACTCCCTCCTTTTCAATTGTTTCTCTTACCTTTTTTTTAGTCCGTTTAAAAAAACATGCCTCTTTTCTTTTTTGACAACTCTTTAATTTCAACCTCTCACGTGGCATGTTTAAGACCACAAGATTAAAGGGTCTCTTGGTACATTCTACATATCCGTAACTTAAGACGACAAGATTCAAAAGTTTTCTTACTTTCTTAAACTCCTCGTTAAGTGAAAACCAAAAATTGAAAAGGAGGGAGCAAATGCTTTTGGCTTTGTAGACACCTTAGATGTATGTGCAGATACAAGTGATGTCTGAGATAAATCAGTTGTCACAAACAAAATGTATCTCTTTGCAGAGGAACAGATATGACTAGTCCACATGGCATTCCAGTTGACTTGTTGGATCGATTGGTGATTGTCAGAACTGAAACTTATGGTCCAGCTGAAATGATACAGGTTCGGGCTAGCTTGTTCAACATTTTATTTGTATGACTTATTGATCTCGACCTTAGTCGTTGCATTTTCTTGATGGATATTTCTGTTGAGTGCTTGGCCAGATATTAGCTATACGTGCTCAGGTGGAGGGACTAGAAATAGATGAAGAGAGCCTTGCGTATTTAGGAGAGATTGGACAACAAGCTTCCTTGAGGTCGGGTTTAACTTGTTGGATATATAGCTCCAAAGTCCAAATATCAATTCATTTTAAATTAGAAGTAACCGATGTTCAATTCTTCCCTTTGTTAGGCATGCTGTTCAGCTGCTATCCCCAGCTAGCATAGTTGCCAAAATGAACGGCCGCGACAAAATCTGCAAGGTACTTGGGTGATCACATTCTTTATCATTTGCCTTTGTGAAAGCTCCGAACTCTAACTTAGCCATTCACTTTTCAGGTGGATCTAGACGAAGTGAGTTCGTTGTACTTGGATGCAAAGTCTTCTGCAAGACTTCTTCAGGAGCAGCAAGATAGATACCTCTCATGATAAATTGTACTATAATATCAATTCTCCAGCTTTATTTTCTAAGGTGCTCATATCCAAATTGCATTTTGCAAGTCAATTTATTTTATTTCAAGGTTTTGCTGTCTTCTGTAACTGATCCACTGTAGTTCTCTCATGAGATTGCAATATAACAAGGCTTCTGGAATAGGAGACTCTCCCTTCTATATTTGTATCTTCATAGTAGATCGCTCATCCTGATTCTACTTGTAGAGAGGAGGGGCATAAGTTCTACAATTTTGAACATGTACGTTGATGTTTGGTTCCTTACTTCAAGACTAGGTTGAAAGGCAATAGTCTCACCTTTTGGTTCAACCCTTGAACGATACACTGTTTAGTGTGATGCGTTGAAGCTTAAAACTTTGGGATGCCTTAGCTGAGTGAGTTGAGGTATTTTGAACCTTTAATACGCCACTTATGACAAGAATATTACTACGTGAGTACATTCTTCAATGATGAGAAATTTAATTAGTGAAATATGCATATCTTTTGAGATTTTAAATAATTTCTCATCTCTTTCAACAATAAAAAATGCATAACTTAACACAGTTATAGTGAGGGGAAAAAACAAAGTATAGGGGGTTTAGTTACACCATACCAATTGTTTGGTAATGATGGTACTGTTAGCGAAGGCGAAATTATGATTTCAATTTTGTGGGTTCCAATTTTACGATGACGATGTTAAGTGATAATAATTGAGTTCTAAATTTAATATTTACACGTATTTCTTTATAAAAATACATTGTGTCAGCAAAATTTATTGGGTTTAACTGAGCCCACATGTGTGCTACTAGCTCTGCCTCTAACTGTTAGTCTTATTTGGCTACAATATGAGTTCATTTGTGGTTTACAATACGGATTGGTGTGTGGTTCTTCCTATGGAAAAACTTAGCTTGTGGTTTGAAAATGAAGTTACAATATCAGATATCGGAAACTTAATATTGAAAATATTCCTTTTCCATTTTTTCAATGTTATAATTTTATGAAGAAGTCAAGCATATCTGCTCTCATAGCTCAGTTGGTTAGAGCACCCGTTTAGTAAGCGGGAGGTCTTGAGTTCAACTCTCAATGAAAGCAAATATTGTTTTTTTACGCCATTTCTTCACACGAAGCCCGAAGGATAATCCGGTGCACACCCTTCGCCAGAATATTATGTGACATGTCTTGAGGTTAACTCTCAATGAAAGCAAACATGCTTTTTTTACGCCATTCCTTCACATGTAGCCACCTTAGGCGAAGGATAATCCGGTGCACACCCTTCACCAGAATATTATGTGACATACATATGTTAAATATTAATTATTACGAATATGTATCTAATTTTGGACATCATTCATCAATTTCTTGACTACGCCATTGACAATCTATTCTACACATAGAACACAAATAATTTCAGTTTTATGTTTAGTTTGTTGTTTTTCTCCATTGAACATGTAACTTTGGCAATCAAAGTTATCTGAGTATATGCTCTTTACAAATTCGATCCTGATGTAAGATATCACTATGACTTGATATACGTACTTAATTTTGTGATAGTATTGCATATTGCTTGGGAAGAAAAGTTTGATAGTAGCAAATACACAAAGAGAAAGGGTACATTATGACATTAATCGTCCTATTGAGGAATTTCTAACATTAGGGAAAATGTTCAAATATGTCATCGAACTTTCATAAAAGGCTCATTTTGTCATTAGTTAAAAATTTAGCTCATATATGCCATTGTTGTTCATGAAAAGGCTCATTCATGCCATTTTTTCAACTTCGGTTTCGCAAAACCACTTTTTACACTCCAAACAAGGTTAACACTTTTCAATTGAAATTTTTGGATCAAATGTACTCTTTTGATCCAAAAACTCCAATTGAAAAGTGTTAAAAGTTGTTTGGAATGTAAAAATGGTTTTGCAAAACCGGAGTTAATAAAATAAAATGACATGAATAAGCCTTTTCTTTAATAATAATAACATATAACTAAACTTTTAATGGATGACAAAAATAAATATTTTCTGAAAATTTAATGACATATTTGAGTGTTTTCCTTTTTATATATATTTGCTAATTAAACTCCCATAAAATAACATTATTTTTTTCATGTATCCGAGGAAGACCACTTTAAAATTCAAGAAAAAATTTACACCACGACTTTACAAGCCAATTATGTCATGCCCGACAAGTCAATTATTATAGTGCCCTCTCCGTTTAAAAAAGAATGACTTAGTTTTCCGTTTAAAAAAGAATGACTTAGTTTGACTTGGAACGAAGTTTAAGAAAAGAACGAAAACTTTTTAAATTTGTGGTTCTAAATTAAAGTTATGTCAAATGTAACAAAATGCCCTTTAATCTTGTGGCTTTAAACATGCCACGTGGAAAATTGAAGTTAAAGTATTGCCAAAAAAGAAAATGAGTCATTCTTTTTGAAATAGACTAAAAAGGAAATTGAGTCATTCTTTTTTAAACAGAAGGAGTATATACAATGACTAGTTTAAACAATCAAACCAATAGGGTGTTCTAGATTATGTCAATCTTCGACAAATAATTTGGTCACCATTGACTGGTTAAAATTGTATAAAATGACCAGATTGGTTCAATTATTGCTTGAGGAATCTCAACTACTCTAATCGTCTCGTCTCCCCTTTAAAAAAAAATATTATTTCAAATTACCTATCAATTTACAAAATCAATATAAGATTAATTAAGTTTTCAATTTACAATCTGAGATATGATCTTCATCAAATTTAGGCAGCTCTTAAATAGTACAGTAAAATCTCTATAAATTAATATTTGGTAATTAATAATCTCTCTAAAATAATATTTTCCTCCGGTCCCAATTTGGCCAATGGAAAAAATCACCAATTTCGATAAGATAATATATTTTCAGAATACCTCTATATAAATATATGGTCCCATTAATATCATAAATTAATAATTCTTTAAGAATACAAATATATCTAAGACAATTTAGTGAAATATGATTCTATTGTTTGGTTTTTCTTAAAATTTAAATCTAGTTGAAGCTCATCTCTAACTTTTCTTATTGCATCCAAGAGCTCCGGTGTTGTCTTTTCGAACTGCACCATAAAATTGTGAAGAGTTCTAGATGCGATAAGTGTTTCCTTACGTGTAACTGGTTCCAAAGGTATAGTATCATCTTCAACTTCATCAACATTGCTTTTTCCGATGGTATCCACAATTTCTTCTAAGCTCTGGACCTCTGAACATGTATCACTTTCACCCGGATAATTCAACAGGTTATTGACATCCATTTTATTGTGGTAGCCGAGATCATTAATCATGACCTCAAGGTCATGAATGACGTTTTCACAAGTAGGTTCATTCAAATTCTCTGACATTGCATCCCCCGAACGAATTTTACAGTGTCGAAAACAATTTGTTGTTGTCTCTTGCTGAATATTTGTTGTCCAAACAGGGATTGCAAAATTGATAGCATCCAAATCATTGATCTTTGCTGGATCAGTTTGTCCCTCTTCATAGCCTTTTAATATCCTACGATAAAATATGTTCGATAAGACATCTTGAAAGTTCTTATTATCACAACATGACAAGGTTGAAATTAGTAAGATACAATGATTTTGATGTATTCGTAGTACTTTATGTATAATAATTTTTTTTTATGTGAAATTAATAAATATGATACATAAATTAGTAAGATACAATGATTTTGATATAATCAAAATTTACCTTCATCAAATCTCAAATCATTCTTTAAATTAATAAATATTAATTTATCAATTAAATAATATCTTTATAAAATAATAAAATTTCATGGCCTCACTTATATTAATTTATAGAGGTTTTACTGTATTTCTATTTTCTTTTTGGTTTCCCACCGATGTTTTTTGTACCTCCATTGGAGCCCATTAAAATCGGTTTGTTCATTGCATCTAGACCTCTAACTAAGGGTAAATCCAACCATCTCACCACAAGTCCACAACCCATGTTTGTAAATCTTAAAACTTAAATGTGTTTGCCAATTTACAAAATCATTATAAGATTAATCAACCATGTACTCTGTATTCATATCTCAGTTCTAACTCTTGAAACCAAGAAAACTTTTTTTGTTTCAATGGCTACGAATTCATCCGATAACAGTCTACTTCACCTTAATGAAGTGCCTGTAGCCATGGTGCCATGGCCTGAACATGGCCATCTCAACTTACTCTTCTATCTTGCTCGAATCATTGCCTCCCACAACATTCCTGTACACTTCCTCTGCCTCACTGCTAGGATTTAGGAACCAAGATTTAAGAAAACGCCTCCAAGGTGGTCTCAAAGCCTCTGTTGAAAACCTTGGAGATTCAAACATCCATTTCAATGACCTCTTAGTACATTCATCTCCTACAGAAACAAAAGATGATTTCTTGGAAAGACTAGGTGAGTCCATTTGCAGGACATGTCATGAATTATCGACCAATACGAAAAGATTGGTCATAATTCATGACTGTTTGATGATAAGTTACATAAGTGATCATTTGCATTTGATGTCCAACTTCAAGTGTTATGCTTTCCACCCCACATCAGCTTTCACCAGGTACTCTACACTTCGACAAACTATTCATATACTTGATGAAGATCACGACGAAATGATTAAGCAACTTGGGGATGAGTTTCCAACTGCAGAGAGTACTTTTGGTCCAAATATGGCTGAGTATGTTGAGGAGGAACTTACATGGAAGCACAACTCTGGAGATATCATTAACTCCTGCAGAGAATTGGAAGGTAAGTTTATAGATTCACTTGCTAAGGTAAAAGAGAATACACCTTTGTGGGCTTTTGGTCCATTTAACATGCTTCCTGAATCACTAGACTCGCTTTCTATTTCTTCATCTGGCAACAACAGTACTCGTCACAACTGTCTCGAATTTCTTGACAAGCAAGATGTAAACTCAGTAATATTCGTGTCGTTTGGAACAACCAATACATTATCACAAGAGAAAGTGAAGGAGTTAGCACTTGGTTTAGAACAAAGCAACCATAAGTTCATATGGGTAATAAGGGAAGCAGACAAAAGGGTAGACATGGAGAATGGTGAAGAAAGACATGAGAAGATTGTGTTGCCAGAAGGGTTTGAAGAAAGAGTGGAAGGAAGAGGAATGGTGGTGAGAAGTTGGGCACCACAGTTGGAAATCTTGGGGCATCCGTCTACAGGCAGTTTTTTGAGCCATTGTGGATGGAATTCTCTAATGGAAAGTATTAAGTATGGGAGTTCCAATGGCAGCTATGCCTATGACTGTTGATCAGCCATATCACACTCTGTTGGTATCAAACGTTTGGAAGATCGGAGTCTCTGTGTGGAGTTGGGCACGTCGGAAGGAAATAGTACCAGCAGTGGCTATTGAGAAAGCTGTCAAGACTTTGATGAGGACGCCAGAAGGGGAAGAGATGAGGCAGAGGGTAGTGGAGTTGAGAGATAATATCAAGAAGTCTGTTAGCCATGGAGGACTTGCATACAAGGAGATGGAATCTTTCATCTCTTCTATTACCAAGAACTGACTTCTATTGCTCAGTTGTACTATCTTGGATTTGGCTTGTATGAATTTTCATACTTGATGATGTTTTACTTTAGTGTCGGTTTTAAAAATAAGACTTTTGCTTAATCTTCTGATTCTTGTAATCAAATTTTAAGAGCTGAGTTACCCCTTTTTCTAAATCGAAGAATGGGTGAAGTTTCTTTTGACATCTTGCTTTAATGTATACATGTTAGAACTGACAAAGGAAGGATTCCGGGAAGTTGTTATTGTTATTATTCCCATAAATTATTCAACTATACACTTCATGTAACAACAGAAATAACCAAATTTCAGAATAATACATGACACATTTACCATAAAAATCATGTCGATAGCTTTTGCACTTGAGGTAGTTCCGGAATAAATTGTACAAAGTCTTGATGAGTTTGAATGATCAAGTCATCGTCATCCCACTGATCACAATCTCTCTCCGTCGGAGTCTTTATCTTCTCCCTAGCGCTAAAATACATTTCCTTTCTCCATTTTTCAGGAGGTGGAGATCCACACTCAGCAGCCAACCAATCTTCGTAGTCTAACTGTAAAAATGAGGTCTATCTCAATGAGGCAACAACAACAACAACAAACTCAGTTTGTTTCCATAAGTGGGGTTTTGGGAGGGTAGAACATACGCAGACCTTACCCCATTTCATTAGAGACAACACTGTTTTCCGTATTAATAACCTTTCACAACACATCACCTTTTTAAAGGATGAAATTCGTGTTAAGAAAATTGAACAAATTTTAAAAACCCCGGAGATGGTTACTAAGATAGCCAATCTTCAGAAAAGATTTGAAGAAGAAATATGTTCTGATTTTCCAAATGCTTTTTAGGAACGCAAAAAACATATTGTTGATTTACCATACGTTGAAGGATTCAATGAACAGGCAATTACCACTAAGGCAAGGCCCATTCAGATGAATCACGAAATGATGGAATTTTGTAAGAAAGAGATTGACACTCTTTTAAAAAATAAGATTATCAGGGTTTCTAAATCACCTTGGAGTTGTTCTGCTTTCTACGTCAATAAAAATGCGGAGAAAGAAAGAGGTGCACCAAGACTGGTAATCAATTACAAACCTTTAAACTCCGTTTTAAAATGGATCAGATATCCCATACCTAACAAACGAGACCTTTTGAAAAGAACTTTTAAAGCTAATGTCTATAGCAAGTTTGACATGAAATCAGGTTTCTGGCAAATCCAGGTTTCAGAAAAAGATAAATACAAAACTGCTTTCAACGTCCCGTTTGGACAGTATGAATGGAATGTAATGCCTTTCGGGCTTAAGAATGCCCCTTCTGAATTTCAAAATATCATGAATTCCATATTTAATGATTATTCTTATATGTCAATTGTTTATATTGATGATGTGCTAATCTTTTCAGAGAACATTGATTCTCATTTTAAACATCTCAACACTTTCTTCAAAGTTGTTAAGAATAATGGATTAGTCATCAGTGCCAAGAAAATGGTACTTTTTCAGACCACTATCAGATTTCTAGGTCATAATCTTTACCAAGGTACTTACAAACCTATTTGTAGAGCCATCGAGTTCTCCTCTAAATTTCCTAACGAAATTCCTGATAAAACTCAACTTCAGAGGTTTTTAGGAAGTCTTAACTATGTTGCTGATTTTATTCCAAAAGTCAGACAAACTTGTGAACCTTTGTATAAAAGGCTCAGGAAGAACCCAGTTCCTTGGAGTTCCGAACAAACTCAAGCCGTCATTAGAGTTAAAACTCTCGTCCAGAATATTCCATGTCTAGGAATTCCTAACCCCGATACTTTTATGATTGTTGAGACTGATGCAGGTTATGGTGGAATTCTTAAACAAAAAGTAGATCCTGAATCTACAGAGCAACTCGTTCGTTTTACATTAGGAATTCCGCTCAAAAAAGTTATTCAACTGTTAAAAAGGAAATTTTGTCTATAGTGCTATGTATCACTAAATTTCAAGATGACCTAATTAATAAAGAATTTTTATTAAGAGTAGATTGTAAGTCTGCTAAAGAAATCTTGCAAAAAGATGTTAAAAACCTTGTTTCAAAACAAATATTTGCTAGATGGCAAGCTTTACTATCTAGCTTTGATTTTAAAATCGATTTTATCAAAGGAGAAGATAATTCTCTACCAGACTTCCTAACTCGTGAATTCTTGCAGGGAAAACATGAGGCCATTTAGACCTACTGCTCCTTCCAAAGGAGACAATCTTCCAAATGCAAAAATGGCTAGACCATTTACACTTCCTCCCTTAACTCCAGTAAAAACTGAAGCTACTCAAAGGCCTGAATTGACCTTCCAAAACAAATTCACAGCTTTGGCAGATTATCCAAAGTTACCTTGTCCCCCACAACAAAAGCTTCCAAAGCTCATTTGCCCACCTCAACCAAAGATGATCAATCTCAGACCAACAAGACCTATAATTCAAGAAGCATCTTCTAGCTCTGTCCAAACCAAAGCAAGTTATGCTATGAAAACACCCGAATCCTTTGCCCAAGCAGTTAACCCTGAGTTAACTAAAACTGTCCCCACCAAAAACATCCCAAAAGAAGAATCTTTTGAATTCATTGTCTCACAGGTATTGCCTTTAATGGCTCTCAACAAGGAATTTGAAAATACCGACATAGGCACTTTGATTAAACCTTGTTACACAGATTTCAACTATGTGGATACTGAAAATCCATTAAAAACCAGAAGATTCTATGAAGCTGTTCTCATCGACACAGGCTCTATAGAGATTGAGCATTCTAGAGATGCTAACAATTATATTCAATACTCCAGGTTTACTATAAAGAAAATCTTGGATCCTTTTGAATGGTTTGCAGATCACTTACATACTCCCATTGCATTGACAATGGCACACAAACCTCAGACTTATAATTGGTATGATTATAAGGCAGCTTGGATGAATTTTCTTTACTTGAGACCAAGACACACTTGGTTCGTGAAGTACAGTCCGAGTATTACTAAAGCTACCATTCTTAAATGGTTTTATGAATGGTGGAACCTATTTGGAGGAATTGAGAAAATCCTTCCTCAACAATTCCTTAACAGATTTGAAGAATTTCGAAACAAAGAAGGAATTACTACACTACCAGAGCATATTAAATTATGCAAATATTATATTCAAAGACGAATATCCTATATTATTACTTGGAATTTCTCCAAGACTAATGTAGATCGTATTCAGCATCTATGCAAACAAGTCCAAATAAAAGGTTGGATTCCCAAACAACCAAATGCTAAGGTTCAAGAAAAGGCGAGATCCTCTTCCAAGAAATTGTCCAAAGCAGCTCTCAAACAAAAACTGAAAGATGCAATGGATAATCTAGATGATTATGATGAAGATCAAATCATGAAGATGATTGAAGATGCTGCTTCCACAGAAAGCAGTAATGAAGACAATGGAGACATGTGTAGCCCCAAAGGCATGGCCCTGGCCTACATGGAATCCAATTATGAATAAAAGAAGGACCCTTGTAGAAAAATAGAGGCAAAGCCGGAATTATTTTTCTATTAAAGTGGCATCTTACTATTCTAGATTGACTTCCAAGAGAAGCCGCCTGCTCCACTATCTTTACTTTATCAAAAGTATCCCACTATCTCTACTTTATTAAAAGTATTCAGCTTTTTGTCTTTTAAATCTCAATCGTCCACTTGTACGCCTAAGACATAAAGGCACTCACCAATTCTCCTTTAAAAGGAGACTCCCTTAGATGTTTAGAGGCATCAGATAATTTCATCTTCTGAAATCCTCTCTCTATTCTCTCTATGTACTTGCTTTCCTTTACTTGAAGTTATGGAATAAATCGTCAAAAACTAGTTTAGTGGGAGAATTGGTGAGTGCCTTTATGTCTTAGGCGTACAAGTGGACGATTGAGATTTAAAAGACAAAAAGCTGAATACTTTTAATAAAGTAGAGATAGTGGGATACTTTTGATAAAGTAAAGATAGTGGAGCAGGCGGCTTCTCTTGGAAGTCAATCTAGAATAGTAAGATGCCACTTTAATAGAAAAATAATTCCGGCTTTGCCTCTATTTGTCTACAAGGGTCCTTCTTTTATTCATAATTGGATTCCATGTAGGCCAGGGCCATGCCTTTGGGGCTACACATGTCTCCATTGTCTTCATTACTGCTTTCTGTGGAAGCAGCATCTTCAATCATCTTCATGATTTGATCTTCATCATAATCATCTAGATTATCCATTGCATCTTTCAGTTTTTGTTTGAGAGCTGCTT
>JAJOOO010002772.1:0-22573 GCA_029582685.1 Solanum piurae
TTTAATAATTCCAAGACCCCCATTTTGCAACACACCTTTAACCAACGACGCTCAGAAAATACCGTTCATGCTAAGATCGATTTCGGGAGTTCTACTCAACCGAATTCAATTCCATAAAGTCGTACAAATTCTTTAACGACTTATCTAACCACTCATGTAATCAAAATTATAAATAAGTCACCCGATTGTTACCAGATTTCCCTACACCTTAACGACTATGATTTCATCCAAATCTGGACTAGGTTGGAAAATCCAAAGTTACTACTCAAAAGTTTTCTGGCCCCAATTCTTTCCCCATTGACTTTTCTATAACGATGGAAACATGTAGTTACACTGAACATGCTAAGATTGAAAAAATATACTCCATATTTCCTGCCTCGAGTATGCTCTTGCATCAACAATATCGAGAAATGGGCTTTAAAAAATATTCTGAATTACTTTCACATCTTCTTATTGCTGAACAACATAACGACTTGTTGATGAAAAATCATGAAAGTCATCCCGTTTGTTCTATGCCACTCCCTGAAGTGAATCAGAAAAATTATTACTTGCGAGAAAGAGGTTGTGGCTCCGGTCGTGGTCGTAAAATAAATTATAATCATGATGGTCGTTTTGCACCAAAAAATGACCAACAATATAAAAGGAAGGGTGAAAAACAAGAAGTAAAACAAAAGAAAAATTCTGAAAGTATATGTCATAGATGTGAAGGAATGGGGCATTGATCACGTACTTGTCGATCATCTAAGTGTCTGGTTCATCTCTATCAGGCATCCTTGAAAAAGGGCGATAATCATCCACAAGCAAACTTTATCTCTGAAGATAATGTTGAGCCCATACATAAGATGGATAATAATGCAGACGCAAATTTCATCTCTGAGGAGAATGTTGAGCCTATACATCTGGATGTAGCTGATTTCTTTGTATTCCCTGAAGGAAAAATGACTAGTGACGAGCCCGCGATAATCTAGATAATTTTCTTTTTCTATTTGTTTAGTTGGTATGTTTATGTTTTCCTAATCCTTGTAATTATAATAGGCCTGTTTAATAGTAATATTTTACTTTATTTATATATGTTTTGAAGAAAATATGGATATGCCCCAAATTTTGTTTGGATCAATAGTCGGTCATGCAGATATTTGTGTAGTCGACAGTGGAACAACACATGCCATATTCAAAAATGAGAAATACTTGTCTTATTTGCTTAGAAGAAAAGCAAATGTTACTACAATTTTTGGTAATTCGAAATTGATTGAAGGCTCCAGAAGCGCTACTATATTTCTGCCTAAGGGGGCAAAACTTGTTATAGAAGATGCGTTGTTCTCTTCTAAATCCCCAAGAAACTTGCTAAGTTTCAAAGACAACCGCCGAAATGGATATCATATTGAGACATTAAATGAAATGAATATTGAATACCTTGGTATAACCAACAATGTCTCAGGTCAGAAATGTGTTTTGGAGAAATTATCGACCTTATTTTCTGGCCTATATTATGCAAAAATTAGTACAATTGAAGCACATTCGATCGTAAACCAGAAGTTCACTGATTTAAATGCGTTTGTGCTATGGCATGACTGACTAGGTCATCATGGATCAATAATGATGAGATGAATCATTGAAAACTTAAATGAATATCCATTAAAGAACCTAAAGATTCTTAGGAGTGATGAGTTTTCATGTGCTGCTTGTTGTCAAGGCAAATTGATTACTAGGTCATCATCAATGAAGGTTAGCATTGAATCCCCTCAATTTTTAGAACCTATACATGGGGATATCCGTGGACCTATTCACCCATCTAGTGGGTTGTTTAGATATTTTATGGTCCTAATTGATGCATCTTCAAGATGGTCTCATGTATGCCTCTTATCATCTCACAATTTGGCATTTGCGAAATTATTGGCACAAAGGATATGATTAAGAGCGCAATTTCTAGATTATCCTATTAAGGCCATTCGCCTTGATAATGCTGAAGAATTTACATCCTAATCTTTTGATGATTATTGCTTATCAATTGGGATAAGAATTGAACATCATGTAGCTCATGTTCATACTCAAAATGGCCTAGCTGAGTCATTCATTAAGCGCTTACAATTGATAGCAAGACCTTTACTTATGAAAATGAAATTGCCCACTGCCGTATGGGGTCATGCTATCTTACATGAAGCAACACTTGTTCGTCTTAGACCGACTAATTATAATAAATACTCTCCGTCACAATTGATATTTGATCATGAACCAAATATTGCTCATCTACGAATTTTTGAATACGTTGTATATGTTCCACTAGCACCACCTCAACACACTAAGATGGCCCCCAAAGAAGGTTAGGCATATATATTGGGTTTGATTCACCCTCCATAATTCACTACTTTGATCCATTGACATGAGATTTATTCACTGCAAGATTTGCAGATTGTCGATTTGATGAAATAACTTTTCCGCAATTAGTGGGAGAGAAAAAGGAACTAAAAGTGCAATTGCATGGAAATTTTCATCATTATCTCATTTTGATCCATGTTCCCCTATGTGTAAACAGGAGGTCCAGAAGATCATGCATTTGCAGAATATAGCAAATCAAATCACTACTGGAAAATAGACCTACGACAACGACCTAAGGCCATTCGCCATAAATGGTCTATGGCAACGGTTAAAACCATTGCATAGAAAATACGGTGCTATCAACATATATTATCAAATGACCGTTGCAAATGTGTAAAAACTGTAGCCATAGAAAACATAATGCAATGATCTTACACATCTGTTGCAATAGATTATTTTTGGAAACGGGTTTGTTTCTATTGCTACGGTTAAATAATTTCCTCATTTTTTTGAGTACCGCCAAAACATAAGTATAACACTTGCTCCTTATTCATTACTCCATTTCAAAACATAATAGCCGCTTGACTGGAGAAAAAGGGTTTACGGGTCCTACACTCTTCGGAATTGATAATACCAGATCTCAGACAACATTCTTTGAAGAATATAGATTTCAAAATCATTGGTAATATGCAAAAATGAGGGATTTTAACTTTGCAGAACAGGGGTTTTAACTTATGTGTGAAATTTATCCAGAAACCGTCAATGGAATGACTCGTTGGAGAGTTCAAACTTGCTCAGTCCATCTCTCATCCGAGTCAAAAATAGCTCATCGGAGGGTAAAACATTTCTTGTTTCTTTACCAATTTTTCAAATTTCAAAATCGGTGGTAAGTTATCTACACTTTACCCTAATTGTTTTACATAATTGATAGTATGAGTTGCACAAATCTCTGCTCATCAAAGTGTATTAATCTCTATTCACAAAAATTAATGGTCCATGCAAAGGGATTTTGGAGTTAAAAGACAACTGTACTACTTGATTTATGCATATCTAGCTTTTTCTCTACCAAATTTGTTCTTCTCGAAGTATGGTGGGAAATTGATTTGCATAATCTTTAGTTTCTCTTTCTTTTTCTCATTTGTTGAGCCTCTATGAGTCATTATGTACAAAGTCAATTCTGAAATCGGTACCACCTCTTTCTTTATCTTCTGGTATGTGTATTTATTCTTACCGTATACCTTTTCTCTATTTGTAGTTTGATTTTCATTTTTGAGAGCTTGTTGAATCTATCTTTCCTGAAAATAGAATTAAAAATATCATTTGTGTTTCAAAATTTAGACATATGACCCTGAATTTGGAGGAAGCTAATTCATTGTGAATAAATATGTAGTTTCACTACAACAATAATAACTACAAGAGAAACAACCTCTATCTCGATTCACTAAAATTTCTAACCCGGTCGCTATTAATCAATTACTATTGAAAAAAATATCCTAACATAACAGAAAATAGATTGCTCTTGTTCTTCAACTCGCACTGCACTTTAGTCAAGAATGAGTTCTTCAGACTTTCGATTCTTGATCTATTGAAAGTAAATTTTCTAAACCGCTTACTAGGAAAATTTTCTAAAGCTCAATTGAAAGAAAAGTTTTTATGTCAGTTTATAACAAAACACTTAAAACTCTCTTCTCTTTTCCTTTCCACAACATCAAGCCTCTATTGTGTTCTATTATCTCCAAATATAACAATCTAGCAGGATCTTATCTAGTATGAGGTCATTGATAATATGTATCATCCTTTTTTTCATATATTATTTTCTTTTCTCTTTTTGGGCATATTGTAGAATGAAAAGAGAGTGAGGGTATTCATTTGAATTGAATAGCTAGCAAAATTGAACTACTATGACTCTTATTTTTTTTCTTGAAGAGAAACTATCTAGCTCGTTTTAAAGCAGTGGTGTAAGAGATATGAGACATTCTAAAGATAGTTGATGAGGAAAATTTAAGAAAGCCAAGTCTGCTTTTCTTGTGTTTTTGCGAACTTTGTTTGTTTGAGTTGCCTAAAAACGAAAAACTTTGTTTCTAAAGAAGAGGGAAGGGATGAACATTATCATGTAAATATTGAATTTCGCACATGTCATTTGATAAAATTTGAGTATCAAATTATCTGATTTTTTTGAAGTTGTATGTCTTTTGTCTTTTGGGCTTTTTACAATTCAAAATTTGATTAAGTCAACATTTCAGTGTTTGCTTAGTTGCCACATTACAAGATAAAAGGTAGCCCAAATTTTAACCCTAATGTCATATTTTGTTGTTAAAGTACAAATATTTTCAACGTAAGACTGAAAATAAGTCAGGTTATCTGCGACAGGTTAGGATAGACTCAATAGTGTAAATTGTTCTTTATGTTGTCAATGTATATAAGTTAAATTCCTGAGAAATCATTGTACGCCACATTTTTCTACAAATTATAACCATGCTTATGTAATACCTCACACACTAATAAGAGGTAATGTAATGTTGTGTTCGGAGGTCCTTTGGATAATTATTTGCACAAGTAATTTGCTATATGGTCCTTTAATTTTCATGTGTTACTAAAATTGATGCCGATAAGACTTTTTACCTAGTTAAATTATTCATTGTACATGACAAAACATATATTGTGTAGGTATATGTAAGACAAGAATTTGAGTAACCTCTTGCTACCATTATTCTATATACTAGTTTGATATCAAGGTAGCTTGGGCCTTATACAGATTCTTTGTTCAATTTATACTTTTGATAGCATCCGCTAGAGCATAATAGAAATCAATATATTGAAATATTAAAATATTTTGATCTAATCATGTATAAAGCTTGTTGTGGTAAAGAAGAAAGAAAAGTTCACCTTACGACCATTGTATTCTCTGCTTTCATTTTCAATTTGTTTTGAAAAAATTTATGCTTTCAAATTATAAATAAAAAAGCCTCTTATAATGTCAAAGGATGCTCTAGAAAGCTTCTGTGGTATATATTGTTGTGATATATGTTTGCAACTGCAGTAAGGTTGATCTGCACCTGAATACATCATTTGAAGTTGGGACACATCTTACAACTCTGTCTTTTGGTTGTCTCTTAATATTAATTGAATAGTTATAGTTTGTGGTATATTTCCTTGTCACTAGATCTGACCAAATTATTTTCATATTTCTTACTATTACGTTTAAGTTATTGCTATTTTGAAGTAATTGACTAATTGGAAACACGTCTTATCTGAATGATTAAAGATGTGATTTTGAGCTTGAAGTAACTATGGCCAGGAACAATCATTGTATTCTAATATTTATGTTGTGTTTTCTGAGAACTACAATTAAGAATATGGTTCATGCAACTTATCATAATTCTTGAAATCATGAGATTGTTTATGCAATGACATTATTTATCTTCTTTTGTTAGGTGTTGAAAATGAAGAAAGGGCAGAAGAAAGTAGTGAGGACGACGTTACCTAATTACTTTAGAAGTTATTTAGGTTGTTGATAGATAGATATGTTCTAATATTTCATTTTTCTATCAAACGTTATGAAACTTATTGTAATTCTTGAAGTCATGTAAAACTTGACATGTTGGGTATTTTAAATTATCCATGAATATGAAAATTTTAGTTTTGTAATTTCTATAATTTGTAGTTTATTATAATTTTTTATATATGTAAATTACTAACTAGTGTTGCTATTCATCTAAACCGTTGCAATAATATGACATTGGAACTGTTGCAAAAAGTTCAAGTCAACCGTTGTAATATGTCTTCCAAACTGTTGCAATAGTGTGCTATTGATAGTTTATTCATCCAAAACAACCGTTGCAATATAAAAATAGGTTGTTGCAATAGATGTCTATGGCGGCGGTTATCAACCGTTGCTATTATCATATATTTTTCATTGCAACAGAAGAAAGAATAACCATTGTTATAGATGTATCTATGACGACGGATATAGAGACCCATTGCAAAAAAAGTTGCTATATATCTATGGCCATGCGAGCTGAGGTAACGCATGGTAAAGCGTTGCGGTAGAGCTATGGTAATGGTTATTGTGTTTATGGCAACAGTTTTACTTGTGTTGCCATATAGCTATTTTCCAATAGTGTTAAATGCCAAACACATTTGCTGATTTGAAAAGGATAGCTAAATCGTGTATCCTCGCAGAAAATGTGTCTATCCGAATTGATGTTCCAACAAATAGTGTCATAACTTCTGAATCTCATACATGCCTGAAGCGTGGAAGACCATTGGGTTCAAAGGATAAAAATCCTAGAAAAAGAAGTACGAAAAATGCCACTATAAAAGAGTCTCACGAAGAGATTCAAGATTTGATCAATCCTGATATCCTTGAAGAAATCAATGATCCCGAGTCCCAAGCATCAATGAGGATCTTGAGCCTCTATTTGTCGAAGAATGTAGACAAAGATGTGATTGGGCAAAATGGTAAGAGGCAATTCAATCAGAATAAAATCACTTGCTAAACGCGATGCCTTTGGACCAGTAGTCCAAACGCCTAATGCTGTTAAAACAGATGGTTATAAATGGATCTTTATGCGAAAAAGAAATGAGAGAAATAAAATTGTAAGATACAAGGCACGCCTTTTTGCACAAGGATTCTCTCAAAGACCTGGTATCGACTATAAAGAAACATATTCACCAATTATGGATGCAATAACTTTTTAATATCTCATTGGTTTAACTGTACATGAAAGTCTTGAAATACATCTAATGGATGTGGTTACAACTTATCTTTATGGTTCACTTGATAATGAAATCTATATGAAAATTTCGTAAGGACTTAAAATGCATGAAGCATATAGTTTAAAATCTCAGGAAATGTGCTCAATCAGATTACAAAAGTCGTTATACGACTTAAAACAATCAGGGCGCATGTGGTATAATTGCCTCAATGAGTACTTGATAAACGAAGGTTATATAAATAATGTCATTTGTCCTTGTATTTTTACTAAGCAAACAACATCGGGGTTTGTCATTCATGCCGTTTATGTTGATGACATTAATCTCTTTGGAACTCCAGCAGAGGTCCAAAAGGCAATTGAATATCTAAAGAAAGAATTTGAGATGAAAGACCTTGGAAAGACAAAACTTTGTCTTGGGCTACAAATTGAACATTTAGCAGATGGGGTCTTCATCCATCAATCTGCTTATACTGAATTTTTTTTAAAGGATTTTACATGGACAAAACACATCCATTAAGTACTCCAATGGTTGTTCGATCGCTTGACGTGAGTAAAGATCCGTTCCGACCTCAAGAAGAAAATGAGGAACCTCTTGGTCTTGAAGTACCTTATCTTAGTGCAATTGGTGCACTTATGTATCTTGCTAATGCTACGAGACCTGACATAACATTTTCTGTTAATTTATTAGCAAGATATAGTTCTTCCCCTACACGAAGACATTGGAATGAAGTTAAACATATATTGTGATAGCTAAAGGGGCCTAGTGATATGAGTTTGTTTTATACTAACAAAGATAATGCAGATCTTGTTGGTCATGCATATGCAAGTTATTTATCTGACCCACATAAAGCTCAATCTCAAACAGGCTATTTGTTCACATACGAAGGTACTACTATATCATGGCGATCTACGAAGCAGCCCATTGTCGCTACTTCTTCAAATCATGCTGAGATAATAACTATTCATGAAGCAAGTAGAGAATGTGTATGGTTGAGATCAGTAATACATTTCATCAAAGAAAGATGTGGTTTGAAGTGTGATGTCAAGGTACCCACATTGCTCTTTGAAAACAATGTTGCATGCATAACTCAATTAAGAGGAGGCTTCATAAAATGAGATAGAACGAAGCACATTTCACCAAAATTATTTTTCACGCATAACCTCCAGAAGAATGGTGATATTGATGTTCAACAAATCCGTTCAAGTGATAATCCAACAGATTTATTCACCAAATCTTTACCAGCCTCAACTCTTGAGAAGATGGTACACAAAATTAAAATGCGAAGACTTAATAATATAAATCGTGGTCTTCATCAGGGGGAGTAGAATACGCGTTGTTCTCTTTTTTCCTTAGTCTAGGTTTTGTCCCATTGGGTTTTCCTAGCAAGGTTTTTAATGAGGCTGCAATCAAATGCGTATTTAAAGATATATGTACTCATTTTCCTTCCCTAAAGTTTCTTTAGTTAGGCATAGACATCCAAGGGGGAGTGTTGTGAACATGTGGATGTCATATGTGGATAGTGTGTGCATGACAAGATTGAAAGTGTGGTATTTGTGCACTACTTGTACCAAGTGATGGATAACTTGTGTCATCCATTTACTGCCACATGCACTTTGCCTATAAAAATAATTACTTCATTCAAATGAGATACCAATGAAGGAAAAAATACAGTACTTTCTCCATCTATTATCTTCCTTTAGTTTTGTTACTTTTAGTTCTTTCATAACAGTATAGTCATTGCTTGACTATTGGGCATGTTACCATGCTTAAATTATTTTAATTTATATTTTATTTAACCATTGCTTGACTTAATTATATAAAATCGATCAAATTAATAAAAATGAATCATTAATGCACTATTCTGTTTTTATAATGTGCTTTCAATGTGGTTCTATAGCATCGAATATCTGTTGCGTCAAGATCGAATGAGAGACTTGTCACACAAGATCATACTTCCAACAAAAATATCAAAAAATTGATACAATTTTTCAATTTGAATCACGTACATCTATAGACTATAGTTATTCCCGAAAAAGATAAACTTGCAAATTTGTTTTAAATTAAATGACGACACCAAAAACTAATATTTGTGCACTTCCCGAACACAATTCCGACGACTTAAACATATGGGCCACAAAAAGCCCAAAAGAATACGATAGCTGAAAACAGTCTAAATAAAATCTATCTTTCGGGTCCGCAATTCCCAATTTCTTGTATTTTTCCTTGTGGAAAAGAAGATCTATACCAATCTGTTATCATCGTGTGTTTTGATAACCCTTTCATCTCAAAGTCCACCCCTAAACCTATAAAGTTTCCTCAAGATCTTCCTTTATATGTCACAAGTACTCTCTCTTTGCTCTTGAAATTGTTTTTTTCTAAACTGGGTTTTTTCCGCTTTTGATTTTGAACCCAAAAGTAAAAAGAATGGGAAAAAATCAAGCTTACAAAGCTATGCAGCGAGCTAGGGTGGGTTCTGGCTCAGGTGGACCTGATGAAGTTGATGATGGAATGGTTCGTCCCTTTTCACACTATTCTTTAATTATTAATACTAATTGAGTTAAAGTTCATTCTTTTTTTGTTTTGAACTTTTATTTGGTTGTGAAAAGGAAATTGTTTGTCCATTTGGGAATGTATGTATGCTGTTTTTGCACATGGGTATTGCTTTATATGAGATTTTCTAGAGTTTATTTTATCATTTTTGGTTCCAAAGTGTACTTGGTGGTTAATTGTGTAAAACTTATCTGCTTCAAGTTGGTTGGTGTGGCAGAAAATGTTCTCTGTAGGACATGTTTTTGGTGGAAAGTATGTTAGTTTGGAAAATCATTTTCTATTTCCAGTGTTTGGTTGGTTTAGAAGTTGGTGACATACTTTGGAAGATATTTTTGGATATGAAGGTTGAGTGGTTGACAACAATGTTTTAGTGTTGATTGGAGTAACTGATATGGAGAAATAGTTGTAATACTTTTATAGGAAAATTACTTCTGCCAAGCGAACATTTTCTCCATTTTGGTTAAAAAAATTATTATCTTTGGAGAGAGCATCTTCCCCAGTTCAAGATAACCAAACATTGATAATGTGAGGGGACACAACCATTTAAACGAGCTCTATGTGAAAAATGCAAGTGGAAGTCTTTGATTAAGCTTCATGATGGTTAAAGATAAGGAAAAAAATATTTCATTGACTGTATAAGACAATTAAAGTCTGATTAATTCTGAGTAGTGTTAACTTTAATTCTCTTAGTTTGTGTTTGGTACTTACATTTTTCTTCAACTTTCTTTTTAGAGTTTATATAATTGAGCTAACTTTTTTCTATTTAGTACATTGGAGTCGTCGAGAATTGTCTTTTTCTTTGTTTCTTGTGCTTCGTCTGATGAGGACTGTCGCAGGTGGATGGTTCTTTTCATACACCAGAGTGGCATGCGGCTCGTTTGGCAAGCCTCAAAACTTCTCATACAGTTACCTGGGAAGAGTTCAAACAGAAACAGAAGGTAATATACTCAACCACCTTGATGGTCATATGAGGGTGTACATAATCTTGGCTTGCATTTCCCGGGTTTGCTTACTTGGACTGCATGATTTCATTCTTGATCAGTTTGTTTCTTCCTGAAGCTAAAGAAAATGTTTAGTCGATGTAGCTGTTACATCAAATTACAGTTATATAAGAACATGGTTGAATTTGTTTCATAAACACCATTGTGATTGGCTTTAATGATTGTAGAGATATGTGAAGATAGAATGACAACACTTAAGAAGTGAACCTTGGAGAATTATAGGGAAAGAGGAACTAAGTATGCTTGGTTATGGTATATAATACTTGATATTTTGCAAACACCACTAGGCCGTCATAAAAAGGAACAATTCTAAGATGCTATGTATTTAGATGGCCTTGCTTTTTTCACTAGATGGTTAAGTACAACTAGCAAGTCATCGCATAAACTTTTTCTGCAAGTGTTTGAAAATCGGACTCCAGGGTTTGCACCCACTACATTAACCATTGGACGACACCCTTGGGTGCTATTTTTTAGCTGTTACTAGCAACCTGGTCGTTGGAGAAGTTCTGCATTTTGCGAATGATTTATTTTTTCCCCAAAAAATGCATATTTGAAGCTCCCTTTCCTTTATTGGGGTTGAGGGATACTAATTTTGGACTATCAGTTATAAATTGGCTCTTGTGTGGATCCACTTAGATCATACAATTGGCTGTTACTATAGTTTCCTGATATTGAAGTTTTTTTTCTTCCCGCTCCGTGTCTTATTTTGGAGATGCATAATACTAATGATACTCTTTTAGGAAGAAGAAGTGAGAAAAGGAGAGCTAGAAGCAGACAAAGATAAAATGATGAGGGAATACAGGGCTCAGCTAGATGCTGAAAGGGCCAGCAAGCTCTCTCAGGGAAGGAATCATTCCAGCAGTAAACACAGTCGCAAAAAGGGTAAAATGTTCTGAAATTTCTTAGCGGGAGTCAATTTTTCTAGTTCTTTTAGGTATTTTATATCTTAGTGTGTGTCAAATTTCTAGTTGACTTAGATCAGTTCGTTCTTGATGGTGAAATGCACTCTTGCAGATAAGAAGGACAAAGATACAAAGAAACAGAGAAGCAAAAAGAGAAAGGTGAAGATTTTTTTCAATCTAGACTACTCTCTTCTTTTCTTTGCTTGTGAGAATGAAAAATGTTAACTACAATCTTCGTTGGATTATGCATGGTTGTCTTGTTATACCAGGAAAGAAACATCAATGCTCAAGGAGTTTTGAATTCTATTGGTTTTGCTATCCTAAACTTGCAAGTTTCTAGCTAACCTGAATTGTCTTGCTTGACACTGTATAGTTTGCATTCATAAATAATGAAACCAAATGCTATTTTTGGGATCAGAACTTAATCTGTAATTATTCTAATAGAAAAATAATTTATGTAACTTCAACATTACCAGTTTCAAAAAACAAAAGTTTTATGTAACTGAAAACAGTGAAACCCCTAGTTAAAAAAGTGCAAATACCCGCTTGTATCTTCAGTAAGAATCAGTTAAGCCCATTTTTGGTCGATTAGGGGTTCCGCTAGAGTTAGATTTGAAGTCTTCAATTAGGGTTTCAGGGTGGGGACATTGGTGCTTGGGGTCTTTTACTTCCATGTTATGGCCAGGGCCTCCTGCTAGTCTCATGTTTTCTAGCAGCACCTTTTCGTTTCACTATGCCCTTTAACTTAAGTGTACTGTAGCCAATGAAGACCAAAGAGTAAGAAATTTTAGTTTCAGGTGAGATAAAGAATTTTCTTCCTTTTTTTGATGAAGTAAAGGGTTTCATTAAGGAGCATCAGGGTGAAGATTTTTCTTCTTAATTGTCAAAAAGTAAAGATTTGTCTTCTTTCCTCATTGCTTTCTTTTGTTGCAGAATGAATCCTTGAGCAGACTTACTAATGAGATTTAAAGGATTCTTGAGTCTGCCTATTATTAAGTTAACTTGAGCAGTGTTCATGGTATAAGAACATCCAATATTTACTAGTTCACTGTAATTGGTATAAATGCTTACAATTCCACCTATATATGTCATGATGAAATTTCAAAGTGATAGATTGAATGTTGAATTGGTCCCATTTGATAAGAGAGTAATTTTATACCCAAGGGTGTGTCCTATTGGTCAATGAAGTGGGTTGAGAATCATGAGGTCTTAGGATTAGATCCCAGCTGAGACAAAACCACTATTTGATTCTTCTCATTTCTCCTAGCCTTGGAGGAATGAGTTGGCTGGTACCTGTTGTGGGTGGGAGGTGACATGTATCTCGTGGAATTAATCGAGGTGCGCACAAGTTGGATGGATTTCAGAGTTATAAAAACAGAGAGAGTAATTCTTGTGGTTAAGCCCTCTTCTTCCAACCAAAATGTTGGGAGTTTGTGTCAACATCGGGGAAGTGGGGAAACAAATCTTTTGGCTACTTGGCTCTAAGGGAGGGCGTTTGGGGTTTACAAAATCACCCGAAGAAGTGAGTTGGCCCTGATAGCTTGATTGTTACTTCTCTTGTCTTAAAGGTACGGACTATGTTGTAGTCGACATAGTCGGAAGACATGATGTGATAATAAGTAAGACAAGGTAATTATTAGATGACTTTGGAATGAAAGAAATATAAAAAACATTTAACAACCTGAAAAGAATAAAATAATTAAAATAAGGTAACTTATATTTGAGTAAATGAGATAAAAATTAACACATGCCAATCTTCAAACTCACAATTGAGAGCTTCATATGTACTTCAATGAATAGGTACTTCAATAAGCATCTGAACGGGTAGTTGGTTGACCTAAAATTTTGAACTTAATTAAATCTGTTAGCCATCAGTTATCAAGATGTCCTAATTTCAATTGATATGTCTGTCAAATGTTGAATATGCTATAGCAGGTGACCTTAATGAATTTCCATGAAAAATAGCTTAGCAATTGTCAAATAGTCTATATACTTTTTTCTCGTGTTGAATCGTGAATGTAGACGGAAAAATTGTACTTGGAAGGAATGAAGTTCTCCCTTGTACAAGGAATTCAAAAAGGAGGGAGTTCTCAAATAGTGAAACCTATATTCAGCACCTACCAACCCCAAATTTGAGTTGAGCCAAAATTCGAAGCCTTCCCATACCATCACAACAGCCTTCAAAAAGCGAAAAAGAAGATACGCTTAAACACCACTTTGAGGGACAACAATCTTCTACTTTCTTTCTAAAATCTCTTTTTAATTATTTTTGGATTTCAATCTTTCTAGTTCTTGCTAATTTCTTTGATCACTATACCATTGATTTAGGTTTATATTTAACAAATAGTATACTATTTAAATATACAAGTATACTGTTGATTTAGGTTTATATTTAACATAGTAAACTATAAGTATACCAGTAAACCATTGATTTAGGTTTATAATTGACAAATAGTATAAAATTGGGGAACTTGGAATTTGTAACAAACTTTCAGGGAAGAACTATCGCAAGTAAAGGATTTGTGGGTAAAAAATTCCTAGTGAACTAAATACGAGAAACATATGAACTTGACCACCCCTTCTTGCTCCGCGTGATAACAACGAGGAGGAGCGCTTCTGAGCAAAAGTAAAGACCCGCTCCGCGAGAGAGTGTGTAAAGAACCTGGGGTGATTAGGTATTGGATGTGATTTGTTTCTAGTTTTCTGATAAAAAAGTAATTTGTTTTTAAAAAGCTGTATAGAGTGTTATGAATGTGGTACCAGATGTAATTTTCATAAAGGTATGGTAATTTTATAAAAAATGTTTTGTAAAATAGATTTTCGTGTATATTTTCCGAAATTTAAAAAAGGAAAAAGGAATAGAATATCAGAATATAGTTCTAACTTTTTGTTTTTTTTAAATATATTTGATAAATATGATACTATGTCTAAGTTGTACAAAATATATTGGATTGATTACGGATGACCAAGTATTCCAATTGGTATTTCTTCCATTTTTTAGTTCTGCATGTTTTCTTCTAACATTACAATTCTGTAGTACCGTATCTCCCTGTTCCTTGCCAATCTAGGCTACTGATGCCGTCTTCATGCGACTGTTGTTGTCTAAAGATAGTTGGAAAGTTCATTGTAGAAGGTTATCACCGTATAATTCTTCATTCCAGAAACCAACTGTGGTGCCCTTTTACACCTTAAGTGTGACATCCCTCTAGAAGTTCTCCCATCCTTGTGTTCTTTTCATAGGGATACGTAGTCACGTAGAAGCGGAGCACAGATTTGAAGTTTATGGGTTCGGGATTCTAATCCCTTTATGTTACTGGGTTCTAAATTATTAGTTTTTACATATTCAATGGATTTTGTTAATACAAATACAAAATTTGGACCAAAGTTACTGTTTTTGGCTGGACACGTAATGTTCACATTAGCTCCGCCCTTGGGGATACACCATCCAACATGTTCATATGACCAATTTTCCACCCCCCTATGTTTCATATTCTCTGACTATAATCTTTCTCTAAAATGCTTGATCCTATATGTTGTACTGTCCTATCCATTTGTGTAGGTAAGACACTATTGAATACCCTCGAGTCTTTTTATCTCTTGAACCCGTCACCTTCGTAGGAGGAGTGACTAATTTCAATTGCCAAATTAAACCCTCTTACCCTTTTGAGTTCCATAAGAAGTTTCTTTCCAATTGCTTTAGCTTTTCTGCTATGTTGATCGGCACATTAAATACATAATAGGTCAAAATTTTGGGCAAAGTGTTCTTAGGAAGTGTCTCCCTCCCCTTTTGATATATTTTTATTTTACTATTCTGTAACCTCTTTTCCACTTTGTCTCCCTCCCCCTTTTGATATGTTTTTATTTTACTATTCTGTAACCTCTTTTCCACTTTCTCCATCACTGCATTCCATGCCGCTCTCTTCTTGTGTCTTGCACCCAATGATAATTTGTTTACTGTCCTTCCTTTCCCTGGCTGTGCATCTCCTCAGATAACCTTCAATTACTACTTCATTCATCATCATGATAAGAGAGTTCCCATCACTAATATGTACAACTTAGAGAACAAAGGATCTCCTTGTTATAAACCTTTGAACTTTTGAAGAGAACTTGACCATGGATATGCAAAATTGAATGCACGGTCTTCATTTGTCCCAGAAGCCAATTTTTTCATTATGCAGCCAAGAAGCTCCATTTTGACACGGCCATATGTCTTATCTAAATTCAGCTTGCAAGGCTCTGCTTCCTATTTTTCGTTCTTGAGTTCACTACTTCATTTGCAATCAAAAAAACATTCAGCCTTTTTTCCTTCTAAGTATATGTGTCATTGACATGGTGCTGTCGAAGACCTTAAGTCAAAAGAAAAACACTTATAGCTCTGTAATCCTTGATATTGTATGCCCTGTCTAATAATTGCAATTAAAGAAGAACTAATACTCTTTTCAAATTTTCTTGTAGAATTCAATGCCTTATTGCACTCATGATGTCTTCTTTTAATTAGTCTCCAACATTGACAAAAGAACTTGTGAAACCGTTAGGGCCTGGTACTTTTCCCTTTGTCCTCTGCATAGCTACTAATTGCCTTTAATATTTCCTCCTCCAAGACCTTTATCCGGGGCACTCTCTTATTTGCCCCCAATTGCTTAACTTCACTCCCAATTTTGGTCTCCTCTCCAATTCCTTGTGCCTTGTATATGGAAGCCCTTAATATCCCTTTTGCTTCCTCTTTTTCCTCATACTTTGTTTTAGCTTTAGTTAATCAGTGGAAAGTTAATGTGGCAGACATAGTCACCCTTTTTAGCCGCAACACCATTAATTTGATCTCTTGGCCAATTGTCGTATTTGCTAACTCCCCCTTCACCTTTCAATTTTCTCTTGCTTGTTTAAATCCATCTCACCGATTTCATCGCTAACTCTGCAGCTCGTTCATTATATCCCTCAGCTTTAATTCTACCCTCTGAACCACTTTATTATTCCATCTTCAGTCATTTCTAACAGATTCAACTTCCTGCTAAAGAGAAGTGTGGGTGTCCATGGACTTGATAAACTTCTCCACCAGTTCCCCACTAGTTCTATTTAGTTGCATGCCTTCTACCACATATTTTCAGATCTGAAAAGGTTTTCAATCTCTTCCATCCTACTACCATCTAGCAAGATGGGCATATGGTTTAATGTGAGCCTGGGAAGAGGAATCTGTCTCCTCTCACTGTATCTAGATAAGAAATTTGTCTAATCCCTGCAATATCCTTCCCGCTGTCTCATTCGAATTCCCCAAGATCTTTCTGGACCCAAGAATCTCTGAGAAATTCCTTCCTACTCCCTCATGTCAAGCATTTTCTTATTTCCCTGTTCTGTCCCCGACTCTTCCTTTTCATCCACTGTCTTACTCATCTTCATTTCGCCCTCTGCACAACACCCCCCTCTGGCAACTATTCATTACTTGCTCTTCATGTAACTGATATAGCTGCCCGTCATTTCTTTCATCTGAAATTCATTTTGCTTTAAGGTACCTTTACGATCAGTAAGAACACATTGAAAAGACCTAGTAGATAAGTAGAAATAGAGGACCTTCGATCAGAACTAAATTTTGGATTTCTGAGTGTTTGTTTTTCCTTCCTTGAAAGTTCTGTGTGAGACAGATATCTATGTTCCCAGTATGAATCTAACTGAAGGAAATGACAGATGTGTTTTCCATTTTTCATATCCTCACAAGTAATGACCTTCAAGAATTACAAAGGAAAAATTAAATATTATACATAGGGTACTTGGGTCAGAGAGATTCTTAGCCTTAACTCTTGTAGGTGGTATTAGTACAAAAAATTAAACCTAATGTTTTATTCCACAGTAGGTAAAGGCAAAACATCTACTGTTCTTTTAGTTTGTAGAGACTAGAGAGTAGAGACTATTGTTTGTTAGAGAGAATGCAACAACTTTTTGCTTAATTACTTGTACATATTGTGTTAAGAATTTAGAAGTTGTTTCTCTGGACTGTCAGTTCATATTTGAAGATCTTCAGAATGGACTTGTGTGATTGAGTACTACATTTGAATGACACATATATTACCTAAACTGATTCAGCGTTCAAGGAGATATTCCGATTCCAGCTCTTCAAGCTCATCATCTGAATCTTCAAGTTCTGACGATGAAGATAGAGAATCCAGAAAATCAAGATCCAAGTCTAAGAGAAGGAAGAAAGAAAAGAAGCACCAGTCGAGGTCGAGGTTGAAGCAGTCTACAAGCGACGATGAAGCTGATGGTCCTTTGCCACTTTCTAGATTCTTTGGCAGCATAAAAAGCTAATGCCTCATTTGACATGTAATTCTACTTTTTCTTCTTATGATGATGATGATGATGATATTGGATGTGATGGATCCTTTTTATTTATTATTATAATATAATGTAATCAAGGATCATTGGTTCGTCGATGAGGGTTATGTATCCTGGTTTTAAATGAAATTCTACATTTAGTGAAAACAATTGTAAAACTACTTGCACATGTTCCAAGCTCCCATACTATTTCCAGCCAAACTAATTTTTTGAAAAGGCTTCTTTTCTACTTGCAGACTCAAATGAAGTGGAAGAAGGTGTCATGTAATATATCTTAACTTTTAGTCAAGCTACAAGAGAAGTTCACAAAATTGTATCAACAAACTCTCTCAAGCATTGAACACACATAATGTATCATATTATACGTTGAACAATCCAGCACATTATATTCCAGAAGATAGCACATGCACCCACTATGCTGGCCTGCTGGATGGGTTCACATATATTTATTTGATTATTTTAATTTTTATGTTTCGTTAAATATTTTGATAATTTTTTCTCATTTTATTTCTCATTTGCACCGAAAAACTGTTTTAAAAACACTGAGCTAAATCAACCGAAGTTGAAAATATCAAATTGAATCGATCTAGTTTGGTTTAGACTTCACACTTTTTCAAAACCAAACACTAAAGAATCGAACCGAACCGAAATTTGATAAAATCTAACCAAAGAATCGAACGTTTGACTGTAATCCATGCTGATATAGAGGTGTAGTTTTTTTTTTTTACTTTTTTTTCTGTCAAAGGAAAATATTATATATTAGTCCAAAGAGGACCTGCTTTGCGCATCAGGAGAAATAGATGTATGTGTCATCATATGATCTGATGAGTAGCTATTAGATTTTTGAGAATACATAGCTCCAAGAATGTCTGCCCAAGTTGCTTAGCCGCAAATATTGGTGTTGGGGCGGACCTACCAAGGGTCAAGTGGGTTCATATGAACCCACTTGGTTGAAAAATAACACCGTATATATATGTATATTTTATCAGTTTTTAAAATTTTATATGTATATATTAACTTTTGAACCCACTAACACAAGTGTGACCCTTGGCCAAGTGGTGAAGAGGGTTCAATTTCCCCAGCCAACCCGAGTTCAAATCCCTGTTGCCACATTTTAGTTCTATTTTTTATATCTTGAACCCACTTCGTAAAAATTCTGGGTCCGCCACTGTAAATGGTGTAACCAATAAAATAGTTGGGGTCCCAAAAGCTTTGCACTTTGCACCCTTCTTACTGAGCATGTCAACCACATTATTCTACTCCTTGAAGATGTGGGATGGTGGTGCTTCTCCCAGTTGTTGCATAAAAAAATTGTACTCAACAATAATATTAGTATAAAATATATTACATAACTTTTGTGAAATCCAAGTTGATAACAACAGGGGTGAGATTATGCTTTATTGCCAAAAGAAGGCCTTGTCTAAGGGCTTTGTAGTTTTGCCACCATAGAGTTCACATGTGGGGCCTTGGCCATAAAGCCCAGGACTCATTTTCCTTTATGATTTTTGATGATCCCTCAAACTCCACAAATTCTCAGGATTGATTTGACTGAACCATCTGTGTTTAGCATGAATGTTTCTAGTGGAGGTGGTAGGGGGAGGGAGTTTCATTTGTTCAAGATCGTAATGGGTGGCATCTTGGGAGTTGTGGAGGGCTGAATAAGGAGGTGGTATTCAGAAGCTTGAGAGAGTCATTCCAAATAGTGTCAAACCAGAATTACTACAATCCTTTTTAGAAAAAAAGTGAGTAAAATCACCTGTGCTTTGCGCGGGAATTTAATATCATTATATCACTGAATTTATAAAATAATACTTAAAACCTATGAGTCATTAAAACTAAAACACTATATTATCTTACATACAAGATTACATATAACAAACATTAATAATGTAAAGGAAGATGATAATTATAATATCTTATCATTTATCATTCAATCAATCATCTTTAATTTGATTTTATAATTTATCTTTTTGCCCAGGAAGTGTTATTACTTGATATTTTTGGGGATTCAAATGAACATCAACCATACCGGAGATATTAAATTTTCTAATAAATAAATAATCGTTGGTGAAGGGATAAATTTTAAAAAGTTGAAAAAAATGAACAAATATTCTAATTCTAACGTGTAGAAAGTTCAGCTCTACCTTTTGCTTTACATATATCATTTTAAAGTTCCCCATTTAAATGTATCATAAGTAATTATTAAAATGAAAAATTAAAGGGAGAATGTATCATATTGGACAAAAATTCAACTTATTATATATACTTGAAAGGGAAAAAGATTACACAAATTATTCAGTTTGTTTTGGTGTTTTTTAAAAATCAACATACCAGAGTGATGAAGTTCAATTTGAAACTACATCTCTATTCCAATCACAGTGTCGAGAAACACATCTATTACTTCAAGAACGTTTTTACAACTTGCAGTAAACTTGAGAATTTGTCCATACTTCATATTGAATATGAGCAATTAATTTATTGTGTAGTTATCTATGTCTTTGGGATTAAAAAAGGCTCCAGTCTAGTCATATTCCTCTATAGGTCATCCGGCACATCCTTGAATCCATGTCAAAAGTTTATTAATTCTTGTCTTCTTTTCCTGGTTCACTTCGCACATCAAGGCGCGATAAAGTTTTTAAGGTCTTTCTGTCCTTACAATGGCATACCAAATTTGAATTTTGTCTTCAAGAGGTAATAGTATAGATCTTTAAGGAATTTATTTATTGTACCTTCAACAATTTCAGTAGAGAAAACTTGCGTGAATACTCAATTAACGTGTGTTGTTTAATCTGTACTAACAAATACTTATAACAATAACTTTGCAGAAACATAAACAACAAAGTTTAAAACATGTATTCAAAAACATCAATTAATAACATAAGCATAAATTAATAACTGTAAAAAAATATACCAGGATCTGTAACAATAGGATGTAACAATAGGATGAAACAAGAAGGAAAAAAATTGTACAGGAATATTTAATTGTGTAGAAGAAGAAGAAGTTCAGAATTTTCGTTGTTTTAAAATGAGAGAAAATCCCTCTATTTACAGCTAGACAACAAATGGTAGTGTGAACAAATGTTTATTGTGTCTTATCGGAAAGGTCACAACTCTTGGGAAAAGTTACAACCCTTCGGAAAGGTTATAACCCTTCATAAAAGACACGATTTTTCATAAAAGTCGCTACTCTTCATAGAAGTTACAACTTTTCATAAAAGTCGCAACTTTTCATACAAGTCGCAATTTTTCATATAAGTCGCAACTTTTCATAAAAGTCACAACTTTTCATTAATGTCGCAACTTTTCATGAAAGGGGAAGGCTAGTTTTGTAAATATATAAATTAAAAAAGGAATCCTGGTTTGTGATGGCGCCACGTAGGCGGGCCTAGGGTTCTCTTTTATATATATATATATGATTTTTAATAGGAATTTTTACATAAATAATATATTTTATTTAATTAATTACGTTTTTAAATGTTACTTTATTTTTTGGGTAAATTACAAAAATCACATACTTTTAAGGTAAAATTACAATTTATTCCTTAAAAGTTTATAATTACAAAAATTCCTCAAACGGATACAATAATATAAGCGTTGATACATTAATCTAATGCGCCAGATACATTAATCGTTAAGTAAGATACATTATATTTTATACATGATACACTAATCTGATGTACATTTTATACATGATACACTAATCTGATGCGCGAGATACACTAATCTGATGCGCTGATACATTAATCTGATGCGTGAGATACATTAATCTGATGCGCGAAAATGAGGGATTTTGGAAATTTGTAAAACTTATAGGGGATAATGGTAATAAGTAAACTAAAAGGTGAGATTTCTGTAATTTTTTCTTATTTTTATTACCATATATGATATAATTTTATCTTTAATAACCATTTAATATAAATCTGTATTAAAGTTGTATAAATATATATTAGGTGAAGTTCTGAAAAATTGTATTAAATTGTATCAAAATTGTATTAAATATAAACAATCGGTGGTCTGGTGGTGGTGATTACGAAAAAGAAGAGGTGAAGCTCTGAAAATACGTATTAAAGTTGTATTAAAATTGTATAAATACAAACGATAGTTATAATACAATTCAATATTACACATTACTATAAATTCGATCGTTATTATTTCAGAACAAATATAATACATTTCTAACAATGTAAACTAATTTAAATAGTACCGGAATATTTGAAATTCACATATAATACTTATATATATTTGTATTAAAAATGTTTTAGTTACATATTCACCGTGTGCATTGAAACATACCTATAATATCATATATATAGGAAAATATTAAATTCAAATTGTATTACAATTGTTGTATATTTTTTTCTCTCATTAGTGATGTTAAAAATGTATTATATTTAAATTTCAAATATTATTTTAATATAATTAGAATAATTATTAAGATATGTTAAAAATGTATTATATTTAAATTTCAAATATTATTTTAATATAATTAGAATAATTATTAAGATATGTTAAAAATGTATTATATTTAAATTTCAAATATTATTTTAATATAATTAGAATAATTATTAAGATATGTTAAAAATGTATTATATTTAAATTTCAAATATTATTTTAATATAATTAGAATAATTATTAAGATATGTTAAAAATGTATTATATTTAAATTTCAAATATTATTTTAATATAATTAGAATAATTATTAAGATATGTTAAAAATGTATTATATTTAAATTTCAAATATTATTTTAATATAATTAGAAT
>JAJOOO010002775.1:0-37456 GCA_029582685.1 Solanum piurae
ATAAAAATAAATAAATCATAAAAATAGTATTTCGTGTTAAAATGGAACATAAAAAATGGAGTTCAAGGGTTAAAATGGAACAAGGCTAAGATAAAGTGCCAAAATGAAAAATGTGGACAAGTTAGAGGGGTTGTATATGTGTTTGGCCTTTGAAATTTGAACCATGGTTTGGTTAAATTGTAACCATGTATAAGTTTATGACCGTTTGAAAAACAAAGCCACTGACATACATAGTACAGAGTACATACATACAGTCAAATACATGACAAAATGCTTTGGCTTTTGCTGCTCACTTTCCTAAAACACATTACCCCATGCTCTCATTCTTTTATAGAAGTAGTAATTTTAGAATGAAAAATATCGTTTGATACGGTGTACAAGAATAATGTTTAATATGATATGTTGATAATATTGATATTAATTATGTTAAAATAATTTATAATTTATATAGTGTTTAATTTAGTAGATTAAAATCCCAAATATGTATTGTATAATTTTTAAAAAATATGTTTGTTTACAAAATATCCTCTATAGGTATGGCGGAAAGGACGTGAATTTTTTTTAAGGAACGATTATGTCTTTAATCATGTTAATGCACGTATTAAAATTTATTGTATTAGTTATATATTAGTATAAAATAATTTTGAATGGACGAATAAAAGTGATCGGAGAGTAATACATATGATTTTATACATATAAAATGCCACCCAAAATTGACATAGAGCCTCCACCTTCCACCTATTTTTCTTGTCTCGAGAGCTCCATATCCCTATAACACACTTTCTCTGTTCCCCTTAAACATCTCTTCTTTCTGCTTCTTCTTTATACTGTTTCACTAGCTTCAACTAACCTTCTTGATTTATACAGGAAATAGTAATATCTTCATATCTACTTCTTAAATCTTGGCACAATCATGGCTGCTTTTGTACTGTCTTTAATACTTCTCTTGGCTTTTACTGGTTACTCAAGTAAGCTTGCTTGTTGCTACTTTGACTTCAAGATTCTTCTGTTTTCTGCATTTTTCATATGTTTAGTTGTGTATCCAACAATTTCTTTTGCTGTCTCACTTCAAGATTCTCTTTTTCCTGCATTTTTTCATCTTCTTGCCATGGGTTTTCATCAGATTTTGCTCTTTACTGTGTATCTAACAATTTCTTTTCTTGTAATGAGTTTTTACTAGATGTTGCTCTTAGTAGTGTATCCTACAGTTTCTTATTCAAAGATTGAGTTTTGTTTTAGCTTTCATACTTAAAAGATTCTCTTTTTGTTGCTCTTAATAGTGTATCCAAGAATTTCTTATACAAAGATTGAGTTTTTTTGCTCTTTCACTTCAAGATTTTACCTTTTCTGCATTTTCATGTGTTTCATCAGAATTTTTTGCTTTTAGTGGTGTATCCAAGAACTTGTTATTCAAAGATCCAGTCTTTTTCAATGAACATTCTTAATGGATTCTCTTTCTTGAGCTGATTTCTTATGGTGGTCTTTTTTACTAGGTGGTGCTAATTATTGTGTATGCAAAGATGGGGTTGGGGACACAGCTCTGCAGCACAGTATAGACTATGCCTGTGGAAATGGAGCTGATTGTACTGGTATCCTTCAAAATGGTCCTTGCTACAACCCTAACACTATCAAAGATCACTGCTCCTATGCTGTAAATAGCTATTACCAGAGGAAGGCTTCAACTGGTGCTACTTGTGATTTCACTGGAACTGCTACTTTGACTTCAAGTCCACCAGCCTGTAAGTTCTTGAATCAACTACTTTTCTCCTCTTTTTGTTTCCCCTCTTCTAGTAATGGTCACTGATATTGTTTCTTTGTTTTATCAACAGCCTCTAGTTCTGCATGTTATCAGACCACAGGAGGGTATGTATTCTTGAAGTTTTGTTATTTTTGATGTGAGATCTTGTATTTTTCTCGTTAATATTGAATGTAGCATCTCCTCAACTTGCATCCAGGAAAAGTTTTTTTTCCCTTTAGAACAAAAAATGGTGATATTGCCCTAGATTATAACACAAAAATAGTAGATTTTTGTTCTGCCCCTGTTAGCTTCTCCTTGTAGATCATTCTCAACTTCTTGATCTTGAATAAGATTGTTTTTTTCCCAAGATGTTAGTTCAAATATTCACCTACCCTAGGGCTAGTAATATATGGAAGTTAAAACTCACTTCTCTTGGTAAAAAGGACCTAAAAGAGGTGCAATTATTAATGCTAGATAAATTTAACTGTATGATGAGTGAATGGTTGAAAGGTTTTCCTAATATAGTGGCTTTTTTCTCTGAGGACATGATTAAAGATTGTTGTTAGCTGTCTCTTTTGTTTCTTTTTAACCAAATCTATCAATAGTCATTTTTAGTGTCCTAACTGTGACAATAACTTTCAAACACAAGATGAGTTAGATTCATCATTTATATTTTATCCCCATGTGACCTGTCTTGATGTGATATATAATCTGTATGTTAATGTTTTATTTGTCACTTTCTTCAATTGTTATAATGGAAGTTTTTTAAGTTGAAATGTGTTTTCCAGCCATGATACAAATATTTTACAAGAACCGAAGTCCTTTATACCATTTCTCATAATTCATGTAACATGCCTACTCTGGAATATACTATAATGACAACAACAGTGTGCTAACTAAGTGTCAATCTCATGCCAGTTGGAGGCGGTTCCGTCTTAGTTGGACTTCGAATTTCTTTGTAGAACTAATAATTGAATATTGTGGATGGACGGTGTAGTATTGCTCATGCAGTTTCTTGTCCTTTTCTGTTACTATGTGTTGTTTCTTGTACTTCGGCTATCATATTATTTTTGTTTCGTTGTAGTTGCCGTTGTTACAGTATTTGTTATTTCTTGTACCTCTGCTACGTCTTCTTTTGGACTATTTTTCCCTTGAGCCAAGGGTCTATCATAAACAACCTCTCTGCCTATGAGGTAGGGGTAAGGTCTGCGTAAACTCTACCCTCCCAGATCCCATTTTGTGGGATTATATTGGGTATGTTGTTGTTGTCGTTGTAGTGGATGGATGGTGTATGACATTGTTCTCCCATATTGTTTTTTTTTTTACTTCAACCAGCAGCACTGGAGGTACCACAACCCCAACTGCACCAGGAACCACAACAAATCCAGGGATTGGAACCGGGACCGGGACCGGGACAGGCACTAGCACTGGCACTAGTACTGGCACAGGAACTAATACAGGTATTAACAACCCAACTTTTGGGCAAGGACCAACAGGAAGTGGTGGCTACAACCCAGATGGCAGTGGCACAGAGGCTCTTCATGAGAACAGAGTTTTTATCACCATGGCACTTTTGTTTACAAGCAGCTTCTTGGTGGTATGCTTAGGAATTTAAAAAAAAGAAGTCTGAATGTGAGGCAGTGAATGAAAGAAAAAAGGTTTTGAGAAGATAATGGACTTTTTGGGCACAAAGTATGGGTAGCATTTTTCAATGGTCAGCAGGGGGAGAATCATCTGGACACACTTCCACTTGGACTTCTTTTTTTGTTATTTACTTCCTGTTCTCTTTATTATCTCCATATGAGTGGACAAAGTTGGAATTAGATTCCTTCTTGAAGTGGAGATGTGGCTGTTTCTGGGGTAGTATGATGTACCAGTAATGTAGAAGAATCTGATCTCTTCTTTTTAGATTTTTCCTTTTTGTATATCTAGAGAAGTAGAGACATGAAGTATGTATTTTTTATTTTAGAAAATTTTATTGATGAGTACTTGCTACCCTACTCACCATCTCTGATAAAATTAGTGCATCTCTGCATTAAATATTACTCTTGTAGTTCCCACCTGTACATCTGCTAAAAGTATAATTGAAAACCCAACTTAAAGAAAAGCACAAATAGGGTCAAGTATCCTAGTTGTCAGAGTGAATGGAATCTTGGTTTTTCACAAGGGAATAAACCAACAAGGGTTTTCTTCCACTTTCTTTACCACCCTTTTGCCTGCCATCATACATAATGAATCAAACAAGTTTTCTCCTTACAGTGGTAGATGAAATAAGTGAAAATCATAAAGAGATCAAGAACGTGGGATGTATGGTCCATGTATTGAGTAAAAATTATAAAAGATCAAGATTTTGGATCTTGGTGGTCAGAATACTGAGTGCATGTGCTAGCATGTATATAGTGTAAGAGTCTTGCACATAACAATTTTTGGCCTTGTTTGGTTTATGCAGGCGAAAAGGGCAAGGTAAAGTGAATCTGGACTAAAATCTTGTTTGGTTTCTTTAAAAAAGAACTTTCTTATAATTGTTTCACTTGGATGGTGACTCCACTGCACATGCATGTGTTTTTTTTATGATATAATAAGGGATAATGACTTGGTAACTACCTTTGAACTTTGTCAAATGCTGCACTTTTGTTGCACAACAAGACATATGTCAACAGCAAATCACATAAGTTCATAGTAACTGGTAATTGATATAAAATAAGATTAGCATGTGCTGGAAGAAAAATATACCAGAATCCTAATTCCTAAAGCATTCAGCTAATACTCTGCTCAAGTATTCAGTTTATTACACTTCTCTACTGGTGTTAAAAGCACCAAAGCACCTTTGACAACCGATATGCATGCAATGAGGTTGACGGTGCTCAAAGAATGAGAGCATATTCACCATTGAAACTGGCAAACTAACCTCATCACGAGGTAGAATCAGGAAATCGGATCTTCACGCGTGAGATATGCTAACTATCTGCTTGTACAAGTACCAGTAATCAAGATGGAACTGAGATGGTGGAGACCGAGTCAGGATTTGCCCTCTGTGATTGGTCAGGGCAAACAAAGTCCGCTATCAACCTGGAGACAGCATCAGGCTTCTCCACATGAGGGATATGGCCACACTTTGGTATTTGGCGTAGAATTGCATTTGGAAGTTCACAATGCAATCTCTGACGACATAAAAGCCAATGGACACTTCAGTAACACTCCGTGTACTAAATATATGGATGCTAGGAGCTAACAGGTTTAGTGATCCAAAGTTTGAAAGAAACATACCACTGCAAGCTTGTTGTCAATTATCTGATCGTCTTCACCCCAAATTATTAGTGTTTTCTGCTTGACCTGAAAAACAGGAGTCCTAGCATGAGAATGCTGAACAATTTTCCATTGTGACAAGACCGAAACCAGTAGACAACATAGAAAATGAAGCTACAGCTAGAAATGCCATGTAACAGCAGAATCAGAAGCAAATTGAATCAATCAGCCTCAAGATCACACTAGTTTACATTCCACGTGAATGATTTTAATGACGTCTAAAGCTAATAGGTTTGTAACTCCAAGAGATGTTTGCAGTTAAAACTTATGGCATATCACTTTATGCCATCTCTCTTGTTTAAACAATTTTTTCAAAACTAATATCAGTGCCCAGGGGTTCCTGTATTTAGACTCCAACAATTGCATGTTAGGATGAAACTAGTAAGATTAAACTCAATATTGCTAGTTCCCATAATCAAATCAATGCCTATTAAATAGAGCAAGATAATGCTGTTTGATACTAGAGTTGATGCCAAAAAAAGTGAAAAGGTTACAATAGGCATGTATATTTAGGAAAAACTTGAGAAAATTTAGTAAATCTGCACATACATGTTCTATCTGAGAAATGACATTGTAACCTCCACTGATCATGAAATTCACCAATGCATCCTCCCACCAAGGTAATGAACAATGTAAGCGGCCAATCTGGATAGAAAACCAGATAATCAGAAGTGTAAAACAAAGAGAATAAAAATATGCCAGAAGCACATTTTGAATATCTGATCTCCATAACTTTAAGGTTTCTAAAAAGATCAAAGGGTCAAACTTACATTAGTCCAGTCTATGCAGGTACTAAATGGTAAGCCATTGAAAGCTAATGAAGTTGCATATAAGCGAAGCGGGAGACTTTTCAACAAGTAAACCTGCAGCAGGTTGTTTCTCGTTAACAATTAGGCAAAAGTTTCTCTTATTTACTTGTAGAGTTTCCTAATCAGAAACCAAGTTGTTAGTAAACTACACATTATAACATATATGTTATGTTACATCAAACAATCCAATCTGGCGTAGAATGTATCCTTCGTTTTAAGAGGAATAGGAGGTAACTCACCCCAGCATAAGCTACTGCTTTGGGCAAGGTTGCAAGGTTTCCTGTACCTTCCGCGTAAACACTTGCATCAATTAAAATCAGCCTATCAACCTGATAAAGTAAAAGCTACTTGAAGTAAGCATAAAATAGTACCTTCTTCTTACAAGAAAGTAATCCACAACATCTGAACAGGGATCCTAAGTTACCGAATGAACTTACAGCTTCTGGATATTTAACAGAAAAGTCAATAACAACAGCAGATCCAAGACTAGGTCCAACAAGTACCATTGGCCTCTTGATGTGGGTAGACCACAGCTGAAAGACAAACGAGACAGAATTTTCAAAACATGTAAATTGAAAATTCTTTAAGAAATTTAATATCCTAGTAATTCTTCAACATGGTCTTAAGGCCAGGCCAGGAAGATCTGTCTGGCCCTTATCACACTTCTAACGGTTTCTACAGCTAGACAAAGAAACACTACTTCAATATTTTTATAGTGTAGAGCTGTGCCAAGTAAGCAAGGATGCCCCTTTTTAATGCTTCATAACTGTAATATCATACCACTGCACAATGCACAATGAGGCATAACTGTGTACGTGACCCTGCATACTAAGTATTATAGTTACACTACTAGGGAAAAAAAATGATTGTGAGATTTACCTTAATTTTGAACTAAGATATGTAACTTCACATTTATTAGAATGTGTAATGAAAGTTGAAAGATACTAATTCCAACCTTTCAAGTTTGTATGCACTAGATTAGAACATATATTCCGGAATCAGTACGGACCTGGTAAAGATGATCACGCTTGGAAGCTACATCACACGATGGAAGCTTTCCTTACATATCACAGGAAACAAAAAATACAAACCATGAGCAAGTCTTTGTTTTTGTTTGCAGAATCTTTTTGAAAAATAAAAAACTGAGAAAAAGCTAGAACAAGATATAACATACCTAAATCAGAGAAACCCCATCCAAGGATATCAATTGCCCATGTCTCCAATCCAGCATCCTCAAGCATCGGAAGAGTGTACCTCCACTCTAAACATGAGCTGAACAATGAAGCATAATGAACAACAGGAGCACAGCAAGAGATATTGATCAAAATTAATAGCTTAGCATGAGGCACACCTATCAAATCCATGGAGAAGCACAACTGGATTGGCCTCTGTCTGTTCTTTTGGCTTCACACAACTACTCATGACGCATCCCTTCGATAAGTTTACCTAAAATGAACCCGCAATGAAGTGGACCATCAAACAAAGGCAGTAACCAGAACTTTATAAAGAAAGAATTTAATTGATTCGATCCAGTGCAATATATCTAGATATGTGACTGTTAGGATTATAAGAACAGAATACATAAAAGAAGAATGATTAAGTTGCATATGATGAGTGGACACCTCTATGACAGCGGGTACACTACTGCAATGGGTGCACTCACACCCGCTCCATTCTGTTCCAAGTGTGTGTGTGAACAGGAAAATACTTATAAAAGATACATTCATTCTAAGTCAGCACACATTGTCACAAAGTAGTGTCCACTAGTAGTCTGCACCCAAAGTCTTAAAATCATGGATCCGCCTCTATAAAATATATTCCTTGCTTCCCAAATATATGATACTCTTTCCATTTTTAGGATGTCCTGAAATGTTGGATACCATGCCCACTTCTATACTGCTTTCAAGAAAAAATAACTTTTTAACAATTACTGGATTATTTTCTTGCACAAATTAGCATCTTCAGATTCTAGGTTCAATTAAATACCGTCATATAAAATGAGCTGGAAAGAAAACAACTTAAGAAGATCAAAAAAGTGAAAATAAGAGTTTTCTTGTTTCTTGTAATCTAATCCATATCTAACATCCACATGCAGACATAAAAATAACCCTTGTAGCTGCAATGAGTACCTGCATCCATGCACAAATCTTGTACTACTGATTTTAGGTTCAAAACCACTACTTCCTTTTCAAAAAGAATATTTGTTTCCTCTTTTAGGAACACTTTAATTTCAACTTTACTCGTGGCATGTTAAGAACCATAGGATTAAATGACATTTTTTGTACATTCAACATATCTTAAGCTTAAAACCACAAGATTCAAAAGCATTCTTTACTTTCTTATTGCGAATTTTCTACCTATGTGGTAATATAATATTAGTCCAAAAGAACAAAACTTTACTCATCAGAACAGAACCCATTTCATAAAAAGTAGAGAATTTCCCCCCAATTGAATCTCAATTCTTCATGCACTTTGAAATTCTACTCCTTGCTTCCAACAACCAATGAGAAAACTATCTAGAAATTAACCCCAAAAAAGACAGTAGCAATAAAAAACTTACTGGTATTCTCTCAATCCGTGAAGCCAGCTTTCTAGCATAAGGGTCTTTGATATTCTCGACTTGTTTAGGAAGAAAATCCGGAAATTCACCTGCCCAGATCGTTAAACGCCTCGAATTCGAGCATTTCAAATTGATTCCAGTGAGTAGAAATGCTGGCGGAGGAGCACCACCGGTTCCGGCTGATAAAAATGTCAGCATATTCTTTGTTTCTCACTCGCTCAGCCGTGCACGGTGGCCACCGGTTTTTCTACTACTCATACTGAGAAGTGAAGAACACCAAAAGGCCCCCATATAATATTATCCAATCATGTGGCGCCAAGATAACCCAAACATTTATTTATAAAACGAACATAAAAATATTTGTATGAATAAGAAGCTTGAGAATATTTTGATACGTTAGTTATAAACTATAATTAGCTTATAATAAGAGTTCAAAAATTAATTAATTTTTATAAATTGTGAAATTTTCATGTTTATGAATAAAATTTTGACCTTTATCATAAGTTATTTCATATTTATATAATTGGAAATTTTTTTGTAGCAATTTTCGTGAAAACTCCTCTCACCCTTCATTAGTAATAGTATTTAAGTGGTCATGTAGTTTCTTTTTCTTCAATATGGAGTAATATATGTTGCTTTATCAACTTTTTGTCTCGACATTTACTATCATATTTTTCTTGTATCTCTCTAAGTAACTTTTCTTTTGAGTTGAGGATCTATCGTAAACAATATATTTATCTTATTTGTTGCTTTATTTGCTTTCTATTTGATACTTCGTTGTCATATTCTTCTAATAACCCTGCTCCATGTAACTTCTCTTTGAGTCGAGGATATATCGGAAACAAACTCTCTACCCACAAAGGTATGACGTATAATTGTACAACTTACTGGTGGGATTATACTGAGTATGCCCGCATCACAAGAAAATTGAAAAATCATCTGGAAACATGAACATAGCACAAAAAATAGGAAACCATGCAACCATTAGTGCAGAAAAGTTTTTTTTTTTTTTACAAGATGACAAATACTAGTAACATATATCATTCAACTAACTTTCCATCTAACAATGTGCCTCAACTAAGATAATTCAAGAGAATATTACACAACAAAAGTTCAACACAGCCCCAAGCTAAAAAAAAATTCATAACTATGGCGTTTAGGCCAGCTTGCGTTCTCCTCAACTATTCCCCCAGCTGCTACCTCAAACCGGCAAAGGTTTTGAGTAACTCAGCCCACTAAGGCTTGTCCAGGCATGCCTCACTGGCCATAAACTCTAGCTCTGGGTATCGAAGTAAAATTGAAAGAAATATGTACCAGAATGCTGAAGTAGTTAGCTGATTGCTCAAGTGCTCAGTTTGTTACACTATGAACTGGACGCCAAAGCACCTTTGGTATGTTGGTAATATTGCCGACATTGCTTAAAGAATGAAATCACAGTTCATCATTGAAGCTGGCAAACAAACCTCATCACTATGTTGAACCAGGAAGTCAATTTGGATATGCTAAATATCTGCTTGTACAAGTACCAGTAATCACAGGAACAGAGGCGGTGGAGACAGAGTCAGGTTTCGCCTTTTGTGATTGATCAGACTGAACAAATTCCGTGATCAACCTGGAGACAACATCAGGCTTCTGCACATGAGGAATATGGCCACACTGGGGTATTTGGCGTAGCGTCGCACTTGGAATTTCACAATGCAATCTCTGAGCACATAAAAATCAATGGATACTTCAGTTACTCCGTGTACTGCATATTTGGCTGCTAGGAGCTAATAGGTTAGTAATATTTTTCCCAAGTTTGAAAGAAACGTACCACTCCAAGCTTGTAGTCGATAATCTGATCATCTTCTCCCCAGATAATTAGTGTTTTGTGCTTGACCTGTATGACGGAACTCCTCGCATGAGAATGGTGACGAATTTTTCACAGGGACAAGAATTACCCTTTCCGGGAAAAGCAATCAATAATTCCCAAGTTACCCACAAAAAATTGGAGATTCATGATAGTACAGAACTAATAAACCAAATTTTAAGCAACACTATGAGCAAAGAATTAAAATGATTCACCATATCTTAACTCAGGAGCTCCTAGAAACTTGAGCACATGCAAAATTAAACAGGAGATAGCATTTAACCCTGGATTTTTTTCAATTTTGTTTTTTCATATCTTCATCAAAATTGCAGCTTTGGTGAAATTGAAAATGTACAATGTTGTACTAATGGGAAAAAATCTGACATGAGTAAGCTTTTGTGTTATGTGATAAGTATATAGGAGATTTTCTTTTTCCTTTCAAAATTGATATCATTTGGGACAACCAAAAAAACAAAAACTGATAATTAATTGGATAGAAAAGAGGAATTATTTGAAGTAAGTGGTATGGTTTCCACCTAATAATTGTGGCTGAAGAAAACACGTGAACTTCACAGTATGCCAATATGCTGGACAGACAAGACGATTTGGCATGAGTTTTTGTATATAGACTCCAACATAATCTTTTACAGCAAGAAAATGTTGCTTGTTAACATACTCATGACAAAAGAAAGTAATAAAGGTGGATGTCTACATAGGAGGCAATTAAGATTATTTAGTAGTAAATTTCCACATACATGCTTTATCTGATCAATGACGTTGTAACCTCCGCTGATCATGAAATTCACGGTTGCATCCTCCCACCAAGGTAATAAACAATGTAAACGACCTATCTGGATAGGAAATCATGTAATCAAAAGGTTTGATAAAACAAGTAGTGCAGACACACATTTTGAACATCTGAGCTCCACGACTTTCAGGTTTCTTAAAGATCAGAGTGTCAATACTTACATTAGTCCAGTCTATACATGTACTTAATGGTAAGCCATTGAAAGCCAATGATACTGCATATAAACGAAGTGGTATGCTTTTCAACAAGTAGACCTGCAACAGGTTTTTGTCAAAATAGTGAAAACAAAAAGGGATCATAGATGGAAGATACTCAAAGAATGCTGTAAGCATATTTTAAAACATGTTATATCTATGATTTGGTTCAGAATATATCCCATGTATCTAGAACGGGTTCTTTCTTTATTTGGGATTTTGCAGCACTAAGGGAAAGATCTGACAAACAAAGAGCCTCAGTATACAAGGGATGCTAATCTTGGATCAATTAATGATTAGGTAAGAAGCTTCTCTCCTTTTTATTTAAAGCTAATCATAAGCCATGTTATTGGTGAAACAACAATCCTTATGATAAAGATGTTCAGTTACATCAAATGGTCAAAGTCGAGTGGAATGCATCTCTTTATTTTAAAAGGACTATGGGAAGACTCACCCCAGCATAAGCTACTGCTTTGGGTAATGTCGCGAGCTTTCCTGTACCTTCCGCATAAACACTTGCATCTATTAAAACCAGCCTATCCACCTATAAAGTATAAGTACTTCGGAATTAGCCATAAAATGATTCCTCCTTAATACTAGAAAGTAGAAACTAATCTATAAAATCTGGATAGGGATTCAGTCATTGAACATACTTACAGCTTCTGGATAGTGGACGGAGAAGTCAATAGCAACAGCAGATCCAAGACTCGGTCCGACAAGTACCATTGGCCTCTTGATGTAGGTAGACCACAGCTGAAAGAAAAACGAGACTGAAAAATTAGAAAACGAGTTAACGAAAAATTCTTATTGCACAGAATCCAGATAAACTTAAACGAAGTAAACATTACACCATTATTTCCAAGTTGGGTCTCTGCCTAGTAAGTAAGAGAGCTCCTCTATGATGCTACATAACTGTGATATCATATTATACTACTGAACAAAGTGTAATTGTAGAACCTTACCCTGCATATTAAGTACTATTTACTTAGCCTAGACTACTAAAGCTAATTGAATGCGACTTTTAAAACCTAATTTTGTACTTATATAGGCTACTTCTTCTCTACCTTCACAAGGTAGAGGTAAGGCTGCGTACACACCACCCTCCCCAAGCACCACTCGTGGGATTACACGGGGTATGTTGTTGTATAAGCTACTTTTACATTTATTAGAATTTGCGATAAAAGAGACTAATCCCAGCCTTTCAAGTGTGTATGCACTGGATAAGAACATATACAACAACATACCCAATGTGGTCCCATAATTGGGGCCTGGGGAGGGTGAGGGTGAGGGGCACCACAGACCTCACCCCTACCTTAGTGGGGTAGAGAGGTTGTTTTACTAGATTAGAACATATATTTTATAAAATCAGAAGGTACCTGGTAAAGATGATCACGCTTGGAAGCTACATCACACGATGGATGCCTTCCTTAAAAATCACAAGGAAACATCAAGGGATGAAACTATGAGCAAATCTTGAGTCTTTGTTCGCAAAATCTTTTTGAAAAAATGAAAAATGAAAATTGAGAAAGAGCTTGAACAAAACAATATACCTAAATCAGAGAAACCCCATCCAAGGATATCAACTGCCCAGATTTCCAACCCAGCCTCCTCAAGCAAAGGAAGCGTGTACCTCCACTCTAAACATGTGCTGAACAATGAGGTATAATGAACAGCAGGACACAGCAAGAGAAAGTGATCAATACTATTAGGTTAGCATGAGGCATACCTATCAAAACCATGGAGAAGTACAACTGGATTGGCCTCTTTCTGTTCTTTTGGCTTCACACAACTACTCATGACACAACCCTTTGAAAAGTTTACCTAAATGAACCAGGAGAAGCAAAGATATATAGATATTTCAATACAAAACAGGAGAAGCAAGATATTTAGATCTCTGAGTTTACGATTAAAAGGAAAATACATATTCCATACAAGAAGACTGATTAAGTTGTGGTTCATGGGCAGACACCTCCATCACAGCAATGGTTACATCCACACCCGCTGCATTCATTTAGGTATTGTGTGTGATATATCCGAAAAGATTCTAACAATGTATCTTCATATTAATTCCTCATGCATTGTCAAACTAGTATGTGCAGTAGTACTCAATACCAGTCTTATAATCTTGGATGCACCTCTGCTATATTCCTAAACAACCATGACTAAATAGAAAGTATCCCTCTTTCCCAATATCCAACACTTCTTCCATATCATATCTGTAAAACTTTCACATGTTTTCCCTTTTCCAATTTTCCATATTTGGTTGGTTACAATTTTAGGAAAATATTTTCTCTACGAAAACAAGTTCCATAAGTGGTTATCCACTCCACCTTGTCCTCCAACACAACCCCCCATCCATGTCTGACATCCTCAGGCATAGACATCAAAATATCCCATTTGCCAAAGCCACAAAATTATCCAATACACACGCTAGAGGTAGTAAGTAACCCGTGCATACAAGGTGGCACGACCACCACCAACAACAACAGCAACAACAAACTCAGTGTAATTCCACAAATGAAGTCCGGAGAGTATAGGATGTAAACAGACATTATCCCTACCTTTACCCCATCCATAAGATCTTGCATGCATGATGCAAGTCTTAATCTACTGATATTAGACCCTAAATTTATTTAAAGAAACAATTTTTTTACCGATCAGCACAAACCCATTTCAACAAAAAGTACAGATTTCACTCCCATTGATTCCAATACTTCAAACACTTCGAAAACAACGGAAAAAATCAGCTTCACACACACCAAAAAAATACACACAAAAAATCCACATTTTAAAAAGAGAGAGGAAAAAACGTACTGGTATTCTCTCAATTCGTGAAGCCAACTTTCTAGCATAAGGGTCGTTGATTTTCTCAACTTGTTTAGGAAGAAAATCCGGAAAATCACAGCCAGCCCAGATCTTTAAACGCCTCGAATTCAACCATTTCAAATTGGTTAATGCCGGCGGCGTAGCTCCACCAACTCCGGCTGAGAAAGATGTTAGCATAGCAGAGGCAGAGTACTACTGGATTTTTCTGCTAAAAATTCAACTTTTCCAAGAATATACTATATTCATCTTTTTTTCTATGCATTTCTTGTTTGTTTTTCTTCTGCTTCTGGAAAAAAAATGGATACATAGGGAAGAGTTTTATTATGGAAAATTTTGTACTTTTTCTTGGCAACCCCGCAAATTTCACTAGTTTAGAGCTTAATTATATATTTTTGGTGTTTCTGAAATTACTATTTGTTCAAGATTTGACGAGAGACTCCTCACTTTCATTCAAAGATTGCGAGTTCGAGTCACAAATAACAAAAGGGGTGGGAGCTCCTAAGGAGGGTAAAAAAAAAAAAATCACTTTTAAAATAAATAAATATATATATATATTTGTTCAAGATTTTGATTTTCACATACATGTATATGAGATATATGAGTCAAAATTAGGTATAATTTGTTTCAAATTCATTTTATTCAAACGTGATTCATATGTATATACACCGCCACTTATAGATACATATATATGTAAGTGTATTTTAATTGAAATTTGATATAAAATTATTAATTAGTGAGATAATATGTAATTATTTCAAATTATAAGGAAAATTAGTAAATATGATAGAAATGTTGTGTAACTACGTAGTTTTTAAGAAGAAGAAAAAAGATTAATAGGAAAGAGTTACTCCCTCGTTTTAATTTTTTTTTATCTATTTTGATTTGATATAGAGTTTAAGAAAGTAAAGAATATAGGAGTGTACAAGTCAAATCGAATCGATGAAACAAGTCAAGCCTAAGAAAAAACCCAATTTGTGATTTGGTTTGGTTGATTTAGCTTTGAAAAAAAAAAACATCGCAAGTTAAACAATCTACGTTATAAATATTTTTGTTTTGTATTCAATTTGACGATAGCATTTAATCTTATAAATTTAGCACGTTGAGTGTTAATATTTCAATGAAAGTATTTGTACTTGGTGTGAATTTCTCAATCTTTTTTGAAAATTTCTATTCAGTTAACATTTTTAAGTTCTTGCTTATCACACAAATAAAAATTATACTTTATTTCTTTATCAATCACTCTATCATTATAAATAAATCGAAATAAAAAAATCGACTAAAATCAAAATCGAAAAAACAAATTAAATTATTCAAACTCTTATATATTTTTCCAACCCACCCATATAATTAAACTGGACTACCTGATTATTAACCCCCACCCTGAAATGTGTTGTTTCATTCTTACCTTTCATCCTTTCTGAACATGTTAAACAGCATTCTTGTATATCAAATTTGAGAATTCTCAATCATATCTAAATGCTTTAGGATTTGACTATTTTACCTTTATTTATATACGTACAAAAGAAAAATTGAGTATTGATTTATGACAACATAATACCGCGAAATTGAGGAGATGGTGGAGACACTGGATATGCTAAATATCTGCTTGTACAAGTACACGAAATCATCACAGGAACTAGAGCCGTCAATATGGGCAAGACCCGTTGGGCCGGCCTGGCCTAACCCGTGATTTGATAGGGCTGGGCTACGATTTTTGGAGCCCATTTAAGAAAATGATTTTTTAGCCCGACTTGAATAAGCCTGTCGATTTGTGGGGCTTGAGAAATATGGATATGGCCGGCCCGTGGGCCAAATAAAAATAAAATATAGTATTAAAAATAATATGAGTCTAAACTCAAAATCTGTTTAAAGTTTGAAATATTACTATTTAAATACAAATTATGTTTTATAAAATATGTACTACATAAAATAAAATTCTTAAAATTTCGAGGGAATCACTACATAGGTAATAGCCTATGGAATATTATCATAGTTTTTGTGTTTTATTATGATCATTGGAAAACAATTAGGTTAATATTTATATTTAGCTATTTGTGTTTTTACTTGAAATCAAACTTAATAAATATTATATAGATAATTTTATTTGTGTATTTGATTAACAAGTAATAACACTAGTCGATATTTATGATAATATTTTTAAATTATAATTTAATTTAAAATATTATAAAAAATATATTTTTAAGAAAAGAGGGCTGACCCGGCAAAGCCCATAGCCCACACACTTGTGGGCTGGGCAGACCATTTCATGCCCACATAAAAAATGGGCTAGCCCAGCCTGGCCCGTCAAATTGCAAAGTCTGTATGAATTAGCCCGAATGGGGTGGGTCAGCCCATATTGACAGCTCTAACAGGAACAGAGATGGTAGAGACAGAGTCAAGTTTCGCCTTTTGTGATTGATCAGACTGAACAAATTCCGCGATCAACCTGGAGACAACATCAGGCTTCTGCACATGAGGAATGTGGCCACACTTTGGTATTTGGCGTAGAGTTGCATTTGGAAGTTCACAATGCAATCTCTGAGCACATAAAAATCAATGGAACACTTCAGTTATTACCGCGTATTTGGCTGTTGGGAGCTAACATGTTAGTACTAATATTTTTCCTAAATTTGAAAGAAACTTACCACTCCTAGCTTGTAGTCAATAATATGATCGTCTTCACCCAATATTATCAGTGTTTTGTGCTTTACCTGTATGACAGAACACCTAGCATGAGAATGCTGAAGAATTTTCCGCAGGGACAACATAGAAAGTGGAGCAAAACGCTCTCTGTGCTATAAGAAAATTATTAGTTAACATCCACATACATGTTCTATCTGATCAATGACATTGTAGCCTCCGCTGATCATGAAATTCACTGTTGCATCCTCCCACCAAGGTAATAAACAATGTAGACGACCTATCTGGATAAAAAAAACATGTAATCAAAAGGTCTGATAAGACAAGTAGTACGTACAGATCGATGCACAAGTTTAAACATCTGATCTCCACGACTTTCAGGTTTCTTAACGATCACAGGGTCAAATACTTACATTAGCCCATTCTATACATGTACTTAATGGTAAGCCGTTGAAAGCTAATGATGTTGCATATAACCGAAGTGGCATGCTTTTCAACAAGTACACCTGCAACAGGTTTTTTCGTCAAGATAGTGAAAACACAGAGAAATTGTAGATGGAAGTACTCGAAGAATGCTTGTGATCATATTTGAAAACATGTTATATCTATGATTCGGATCAGAATATTTCCCTTCGAGTAGTACATCCCATGGACTCACCCCAGCATAAGCTACTGTTTTCGGTAAGGTTGCAAGCTTTCCTGTACCTTTCGCATAAACACTTGCATTGATTAAAACCAGCCTATCCACCTATAAAGTAAAAGTACTTCGGAGTAAGAAATTAATCTGTAATATCTCGAAAGGGATTCACAGTTACTGAATGTACTTACAGCTTCAGGATAGTTGACAGAGAAATCAATAGCAACAGCTGATCCAAGGCTCGGTCCGACAAGTACCATTGGCCTCTTGATGTAGGTAGACCACAGCTGAAAGTAAAACAAGACTGATAAATTAACAAAACGAGTAACGGAGAACATACATTTCACAAAATCAGTAGGTATACCTGGTAAAGGTGATCGCGCTTGGAAGCTACATCACACGATGGAAGCCTTTCTTTAAAATCAGAACAAAACGAAAAAGAGGTGAAACCATGAGCAAGTCTTCATGAAATGAAAATGAGATCAAGCAAGAACAAGATCGAATACCTAAATCAGAGAAACCCCATCCAAGGATATCAATTGCCCAAGTCTCCAACCCAGCTTCCTCGAGCAATGGAAGCGTGTACCTCCATTCTAAACACGTGCTGATCACAATGAGGTATAATGAACAACAGCATAGCTAGAAAAAGTATCAAAACTAATAGCTTACTATGAAACATACCTATCAAAACCATGAAGAAGCACAATTGGATTAGCCTCTTTCTGTTCTTTTGGCCTCACACAACTACTCATGACACGATCCTTCGATAAGTTTACCTAAATGAACCAACAACAAAGATGAACAATCAAGGCAATGACAAAAACTTTATAAAGGAAGAGAAGGATGTGTTCAATACAAAACAAGACAAGTAAAATTTTTAGGATTTCATATAAATTGGGACGGAAGGAGTAAACAATTACTCCCTCTGACACAATTTATGTGGTACAATGAATTTCGAGATTCAAACTTCTAAACTTTGACATGAATTCAGACATAGAAGCCTTAAGTTTTCTTACATAAAATTTATATATCAGAAAACTACGTGAAAAGTACTTTAAATCACAATAATTAACAACTTAAAATATTTTTAAAACATATGTAGAAATTTCGATCAAAGAAAAACTCGGTTGTCCTTTACGCTAAGGGACCCAATATATGAAGAAAGTATCAAGTAAGTACACGAAGAAGTGGAAGGGGTTCAACATCTACTATCACTCACAAAAACAACTTTTAACAGCAATAAATATACACATTAACAAAGAGGATTTTGTATAATATTATATTCTGGCAACCGTACCACAAGAAGTCTAAATGATCCACATGGTTAAATGTTGAGCTTTTGACCTTGAAAATTAAGGATCAATTCTTACTTCAATACATTTTACTTGGTGCATCCATGTTCGAAAAATCCTAGATTCGTCTCTGGATCCAATGTCGCTACAGTTATGGCTTTAGCGATCTTTACAGAGAGTGTTAATTGCCGCTAAAAATACATATTTAGTGACAATTAAGATAATTATTTGTCACTAAAATCATTTTTTGGACATGTTGAAACTTTGAGTTATTTACTTATAACACTAAGGATTTTTCATATTCTAGAAATGATCCCAAAACCGCACATTTTTAAAAGAGAGTGATAAAAACTTACTGGTATTCTCTCAATTCGTGAAGCCATCTTTCTAGCATAAGGATCTTTGATTTTCTCGACTTGTTTAGGAAGAAAATCTGGAAATTCACAGCCAGCCCAGATCGATAAACGCCTCGAATTCGACCATTTCAAATTGGATCCAATTAAAACAAATGCCGGCGGAAGAGCAGCACCGGCTCCGGCTCCGGCTGACAAAAAAGTTAGCATAGCAATAGAAGTGCCAATAATTTATGTAGAAATTGGATTTCATATTTATTTTACAAATACTTCGCAGTTTGGCATTTGACATGAGTTTCTCGTTTCAATTTTTGTCCCTAAAAAGTAGGCTTTTTTTTTTTTGTTAACAACTGAAGTTGGGCATATATTCGGCATGGCAGGGGACCGGGGTATAAGTAGATACTGCTCTATTCGTTTTAATTTGTTTGTCAATTTGACTTTGACATGAAAGTACTCATCAACCATTTTTCTTTTTAGTTTTTCATTTGGCATTTGATTTTATATTGAAGTCTGATTAAATCTATTTAGATAGACTTAAATATTTTGAAATCTCTAATTAATGATAAAAAAATACTCACCACTACACTACGTATGCATCAGCCTTATTGTAACGGATTATGTTAAAATGAAAAATAGAATACGAATAGTTATCATCCCATCAAATGCAAGAGGATCCCACTCCCACTTCCACCCCAACCCCACTACCCTCCTTTTTTCAATTGAGCTTAGGAAAAAGAAAAAAATAGTGAGATTACGAGATGAAAATCGAATGAAAAATTTATTGATAAGGGTGAAAGTTTAAATAATTAATTAATTGAATTGTCAATATTATACAATCAATCAGCTGGACAGTCAAAATTTTTTCAATAAACAGAAACACACTTTGACTTTTATGTCCTTTTTTCTCTTTCTCTTCTCATTTTGATACGTACTATTGAGTATCATAGAGGATTGAAGAGTGTTTTTTAAAAGGATGAATCAGTGATACCATATTAGTACTATATAAATGTATCATGTGGATATCATAAAAGATTTATTTTATTTTATTTTTAAAAACAATCTTTTATGATATTCTAATACTCCATATGGGATATATATCATGTGAGTATCAAAATAACTAAAACGTGTTATTAAAGAAATCTATCAATTTTCAATGGTACTCTATCAGTACATGATATATATTATTGCTGGTATTATAAAGAATTGAACTCTTTCTTTAAGGAATGAATTAGCCTTTTATGATATATATATATATAATAGCCAAACATTTATGTTGGTACAAAATCAAGTGGTACCATTTTACAATAATTGATGGTATTAGGTTTTATTGAAGTAATATTGAATAAAACATTTATGTTGGTACAATAATTGATTTTGATGAACAAACAAGATATCGAATTGACATTTAATTTGTTACAACTTACAAGAATTGATTTTGATGGCCAAAATATGGATTTGATGTTATTTGCCTAACAAATGGGAGGAAAATTCAGCCATGTAACAATAGTTCATTCGATTTTTTAAGGGAGATAGAATAAGATATTTTGATTTTAAAATGAAGCAGAAAATTAAATATTTTATTTTGTGCATAATAATTGTAGAATATGCTTTATTTGTCTGTATAATAAGTGTATTTATGTATATACAATAGTATTATAGCAGAATACATTCTATCCTTATACTTAATAATAGTGAAATATATAATATTTATACACTTAATAAGTGAAAAAAATGTATATTTGAATTGACCTTTTTTATTTTGACGGTAAAAAAAGATATATTTGAATCATTAATAAAACAACAGTTAGATAACTAGTTCACTTTCTTTAATGAAAAATATATCAGCTTTAAATCATATATTACAAGATATATTTAAGCCTTTTTTCATTTGAAGTAAGATCAAAAAATTCTAAGAGCTCTTTATGTCCTTGGGCATTTTTTGTTAATACCTAATATTACTTCCAATCAAAATGATTGTAATATATTTACTTTATTCTATTACTCCTATATACTAGTCTACCTCTTATAATCCCTCTAATAATGTATGCCCACTTGATTTAACTTTGACATCATTAATTATTAGCACAAATTTTATATTGTTTCTCCATGTGTTTTTTCTAATAGGCAACTATACCATATCTTTACCTCTCTAAACTTGACTATTTAGCACAAAATTTGTTGTACAATATTGACAAAATTAAATCCTATAGGAGCAATCTTCATAAAGGGTTGAAGAATATGTGCGCTAGAGTGTTCGGTACGAAAAAATAAATAAATAATTTTTTTCATATTCGATCAGTCATAATTTTTGTTTTTTTTTTAAAAAAAAGAAAAAAACTAGTTTCTTAAAAATAAGAAAACTAACTTTATTAGCATAAATAAGAAAAAACAAAATTTATAAGTAATATTTTTACACTGATTGTTCTCCTCGCCTTGCAATACACCCCATCCCCACCACCTATTAACAAGAAATTTATGTTATAAAACATGATTTTTTAACCTTATTCCCATCGAACCATCTCACTAGGAAAACTCATGGTGAGAAACGATTCTCTCTTAAATATAGGGAAGCTTCCTAATTTTCGTTTTCTCACTTATTCAATCAAAATATTGGTGCGAATAACCGGTGAAAAATTTCAATGAGAAATTAATAATTTTTTAATCATGCATAATATCTATCTAAATTATATACAAATACTTTTAAAATATATCTTGCTTACGTATCAAACATCCAAAAAAACAAAAAAAAAAGTTTGAAATTAAACCCACTTAGTTATTTCAATGTGCAACCCTAATCTACTCTTGCTAAATTCTTGGTGGCTAAGCTATAGGGTAGTACCATAACAGGTGCAATGCATTTGGATAATTTAAAAATTTGTCAAATTTATTTTTAAGTCAGTTTTTTATTTATTTTTGAAAGTGTTTGACAAATATAAAAATAACTTAAAATTGTCAAAAATAACTTAACATAAATTAGGAAGTGTTTGACAAGTTAAAAACCAAAAGTAGGTCTCCCCTACTTTTTATTTTTTTTGACTTAATAGTTATTTAAATTTGACTTTTTATTTTTGACTTAAAAGCTACTTTTTAAAGTCAATCCAAACGGGCTCTTAAGATACAAAGGCCTAATTCGTTTGCAGTAAGTTTAACTTATTTGAATCTAAATACATATCAATTTGAATATTAAAATTTAGACATTTTAAATTGTTGAAATATCGTATTAAGATCTAAATACGAAATAATTAACATCAACCAAGATAGTAGAAAGGATAAAAAAGACTAATCCCTTATATTTAGGTGTATCGCTAAGATTTCATATATAGTTCGAAAGTACTTGTGTGTTATCATTTATGTTTATAACTTAGTTAATTACATATTTAGTAGATAGTTCAGTATCATTACCAAAATTAGTGATCATAACAAAGTTATCGAAATGATTTAACTTATATATTACAAAAATATACTATAGTTACAAGTTTACTAGATGACACTCCATCTGAATCTCAAATATAGCCATTTAGATGGTGTTGGGCTTTTGCTAGAGGCTCTTTCTGCAATTTGTCCACTGGCCCATTTGTTATCATTTGTTCAAGCCCAATTTTTAATATCGATTTGGATCGATTTATATCGTTCTAAAATTAATCTAATATTATATATAAATAGAATATTTTAAAAAAATTATACGATGGTTAGCGATGATAAATTGGTAATTTTAAGGGCGAGGTCAGAGAGTCAATGAGAATTTAATCGAACTTAATAACTTTGATTTACGGTGAAAAAATAATAATTTGATTTACATCTTTTATTATTTTAAAAAAATCATTAAATGTATTATTTTAAAACCACTAACTTTAAAATATTAAAATTCCAAATTTACACGAAAAAATCTACGAAAGTAGTTTATCTATTGTTCTTCAGTTTACGAGAAAAAGATATTTATTTGGAATTAGACAAAAATATAAATTCTATTTTGGAGTGCTAAAAGAAATCAAAAAAAAAAAAACTGCCATGGATGCCCAGCAACAGCAGAGACAACAAGGTGTTCCGGCTCGCCCAAGGTCCGGCGATGGCGGCGGAGACTTCACTCCGATTCTCACTGTGCTCATTGCTTTCATCGCCATTTTCGCATTGGTGAATCAACTCTTATCCCTAAAATATCAATATACTGCTTCTAAATTATCTATTGATTTCTCTATGTATGAATTTATTTTTGTTTTGATTATCTTTTTGCAATTATTGATTTGTGTTTCAGATGTGGAATGCATAGTGCTTGATAATTGTGTTTATTACATTAATTGTATTTGTGCAGCTGATGCTTGATCATTATTGTTAATAGTGTTTGATAATTGCGTTGACCACTATAGAGTAGACTTTTCAGTTTAATCCATTGTATGATTCCCAAAATGACTTTTTTTTTTAAGCTTAAGTGGATATCTGCTTAAGTTAAACCAATCTAAGATCTGTAATAAGAGCATCCGTCGACAAAAGGATCACCTCAAGATGACCATCTCGTGGCTATTGAGAGCGAATGAAATCAGATGGTTCTATGAAAAAATAGGAAAAATGATTCATTCGCCTTTCTAAGAGGAGTAGGATGTTGGTGATGTAGTGGTTTTGATTGAATTGCTTTTTTAGAGTAAAAGAAAGACTAACTAGATTACAGTGTTTGATATTTAAGCTATAGAAGTATCGGAGACTGTTTGAATTGGCTTAATTTAGGTGCTTTTAAGCATTTTTGTAGAGTTTGGATGATATAAACAAATGCCTTTGCACTTGTTTTTAAGCTAAAATAACAAAAATAAGCCAAAAGACATCAGTTAGGATTCCTAACTTATGGCTTATGCTTATAAGCCATAAGCTATAAGTCCATCCAAACAGGCTCTTAGTGGTGTGGTGTCCAGGGTGTGACGGCGGTCATAAAATTGTAATGAGGACCAGGTTTTGAATTCAAACTGAGGGGAAAAAATTGGTGATTTCTTCTGCTTAGCTTGGTGGGTAGAGTTATCCGATACATGACTTGGTGAGGAAAAAACAAGCTATTGCTTAAACTAATCCTGAGTTTTATGTGGAAAGGAAAACTGAAACCAGACATTGTTAATCTTGTACTGACAGTGTTAAGTTTTATGTGGAGACTTTTCTCCACTAATCGCAACCAAACATCACCTCAGAATAATTGTGATTGTGTTGGTTGTTTTAGACAACATTTGTGAGCAGGATAAGGTTTGCCGCATTAATGCTCAGAACCTAGCACACTTCTCAGTTTTGACGAAGTTCTATTTAGTTAAAATGTTCTAGGATTAGTTGTCGTACTTTTCTAGTGTTTGTCCCAATAACAAAAAAAAGTATAAGTCGCCTTTCCCTGAAACTGTTGTTTGATTATTTTTAGATATACTTGTCATGGTTTTTTACTTGCAATTGCTTGACACTGAAAATCGGCAATAGTCTAATGCTTCAGTATGCAATCTTCAATTTGTGTTGCATCTATGCTGTTGAGTAACTTGATAATAGGACTTGGGTAGAGTAACTGTGACTTACATGTTGGGGATGTGAGTTATTATTAGAAGTGAGACATCTTTCTTTTTATGGACAATGTATAACTTTGACATCTTAAAATCATTTGCAGATTGTGGCTCCTTCTATTTCAACATTAAATAATAGTGTATCCATTTTACACCAAGTGCCGGAAGGTCATGTTGGAGTCTATTGGAGAGGAGGTGCCCTTTTAAATACAATAACTGATCCAGGTGATACAGTGCTTTGTCTAGATGGTCATTTGCATTTTTGTGGGGTATCTCCTTATTTTGAAGTCTATTGTTGACCAAACATGTATGTTTATATGTGTAGGTTTTCATATGAAACTGCCCTTTATAACTCAGTTTGAACCCATTCAAGTTACTCTTCAAACAGATCTGGTAACATTTCCTTTCTGTTTTTATATTTGTAAGGTTTTTTATCTCAAAATTTCTGAGATCCTGAGTTTCTAGAAGCATGACTTTTTAGTAATGTAAACCCTGATTAAGAATTGGGTCAATGATGTCTCTGGATCATTTGGTAAATGCAGGTAAGGGATATTCCTTGCGGAACCAAAGGAGGCGTGATGATCAACTTTGAGAAAGTAGAAGTAAGCTATCTACCTTGTGGTAATGGTATAATTATATGCAGGAATGCATTGTCATCTTATTTGTTTCATGTGCTTTCAGGTTGTTAACCGCCTTCGGAAGGATCACGTGTATGATACCCTGCTGAATTATGGGGTCAATTATGATAATACATGGATATACGACAAGATCCATCATGAGATCAATCAGTTCTGCAGTGCTCACAGCCTTCAACAAGTTTATATTGACATGTTCGATCAGGTAAGAATCTTCTTGGCCTCTATGTACTGATGGTCTGCCAGTTTCTGTAGTCAACATTAATGAACTATCCTTTTCGGTTTCTTCTGGTGTTTGTGCTGTTCAATGTGTCTTTAACAGTTTCTGATTTTAACCTGCTGAGTCATGCTTTCCTCCCTTAGAGATTCTCTATTTCCATGCTTAAAATCCATGATATGCCTTGTAAGGCAAGGAATTGTCTGATTATTTACATTCTCCGGAGTTCTAAAACAAAAATTCAGCAAACTTTATTTAGCCAACATTATTGAATAGTCTTGACGAGGTGCCTGCCAAAACATTTTCAGATCGATGAAAAAATGAAAGATGCTCTTCAGGCCGACTGCACACGATATGCTCCAGGTATTGAGATTCTCAGTGTACGTATTACAAAACCCAGCATCCCGGAGAGCATAAGACGAAATTTTGAGAACATGGAACAGGAGCGCACCAAGGTATTAAGTGGAGAACTCTGCTTCTTCTTTTTTTCTGAACTGAATGATTTGTTTTCCACCATCTGAGAAGTGACAAACTTGTGCCCATCTCCCCACTCCCCCCAACCCCAAACCACACACACACAACAGAAAAAAAAGGAAAAGAAAAAGAAAAACAATGCCGGAGAACTTTCTTTGCGTTATTGTTTCTCTCACCCTATCATCATAATAACAGCTATTGAGTACTGACCATCAAAGTGTTCCCCAATGTGTCGTTGTTGCATTGCTAGTTCCTTCTGATGCAGATATTAGGGCTACGATTAACAGTGACTTAATTAGTAATCCATCCGTGCATCAATGATGTGTTACAGGTCTTGATTGCAGTAGAGAGACAAAGAGTTGCTGAGAAGGAAGCAGAGACGCAGAAAAAGATAGCAATTAGTGAAGCTGAAAGAAATGCTCATGTTAGTAAGATCCAAATGGAACAGAAGTTGATGGAAAAAGATAGTGCTAGGAAACAAGAGGAAATTTCAAATTCAATGTACCTAGCTCGTGAAAAGAGCCTGGCAGATGCATCTTACTATCGGTGAATTCTCTAAACTTATCGCCTATTTAACGAGGAGTGAAAATATGCATACTAACTAGTAATTACCATATCTGGGATTTTCCAGAACAATGAAAGAAGCAGAAGCAAACAAGCTGAAGCTTACTCCAGAATTTCTAGAACTGCGATTCATTGAAGCTATAGCCAATAACTCGAAAATTTTCTTTGGGAATAAGGCAAGGCTCATCTTCTTATTACATCTATCTCCATCCCCTTTCTTAAGTTTACGCCTTATAGCATTCTGTGCTTACACAAAAATGTGATTTTTCAGGTGCCCAACATGGTTCTTGACCAAAGGCTACTTGGGAACTTTTTGCAAGAGGCTGTACCGCGAGCGGAGTCTTAGGGGTGTACTGTTTATGCTCGTTTGTTATATCACATGGAGAATGATAAAAATGTATTGGTTTATCTGTATGTTTCATTCTGAAATTTCAGCATCATGTTTTTTCCCCTCTTTGGACATGGAAATTCTCCATTTTTGAATATGATATTTGTTTGTCATTCCACGGATTGTGAATGGTAAATACCAAGCAGTATTGTATGAAGATTTGATTCGTCTTAGTAAGCGTTTGGACATAGATTTGGCTGAAATTTGGAAGAAAGAGTATTTCGAAGTTGAATTTGAAAAATAATATTTGAAAGTCGAAATTGTGTTTAGACATGTATTTCACTCGGAAAACAATGAAGCTTGAGTGAAAAAAATTAGTCAAAATCTACTTCCCAAATTTGAAAACCCCATCTTATGAAACTAACCAAAAATGAATCCATTTTATAACCAAACAATGTTTTGTTATTTCTCAAAAAAAGAAAGAAATAGTTTTGTTTGTTTAGTGTAAACAATACTATAAAATATATGTTGGTTGAGTGCAACAGTGTCAAGAAGGGCATTTGGTCTAGTGGTATGATTCTCGCTTAGGGTGCGAGAGGTCCCGAGTTCAATTCTCGGAATGCCCCTTTATTTTTTTGTCCATCAATCGACACCACTGCTCGACTATTTACTAACCTACTCAACCGTTTATTCTTTTTGTCCATCAATCGAACTAACCTACTCGATCCTTTATTCTCTTTGTCCATCAATCGACACCACTACTCGACTATATACTAACCTACTTGACCCTTTATTCTTTTTGTCCATCAATCGACACCACTACTCGACAGTCTACTAACCTACCCACCTTGATCATGACACATTGACACCACTACTCAACTATCTACTAACCGACTCTTTATTCTTTTTGTCTATTAATCGACACCACTACTCGACTATCTACTAACCTTGATCATGACACATTTCAGCTATCTACTAACTTCTTATCATAATCCTCACCTACAAGCTGTCAACAAGATAGCTAGTATGATATTACTAATACAGAGGAAGTGGGGAAGCCTTTTCCAAATAAAATGCAACACTACTCAGCTACTTAGGAGATGTTTTTCTCCCATCTAAAATGCGATACTACTCGACTATGCTAATCTTCAATCCGAATTTGCAACTTTCACGACGGTGACTCAGCTATCTAGGAGATGTTTCTCCCAACCTAAAATGCGACATCACTTGACTCGACTACATGCTAACTTTCTATCTTAATCCTCAACTTTCATAACACAATTTTAACTACTTACTAACATTCTATCATAATCCTCAACGTGCTTATATTTTTATTTTAGATCATGTCATCGTACAATAGTTAAATTAAAAAAGTGGTTTTTTTAGTGTACTTCATTTTAAAAAAAATTAATGAAGTCAAATACCAAACGAACGGTTTACAAATAAAGACGAAAAAGCAAAAAGTTGGTGAGCTGAGGTTAATATTTTTTTAAGCAAAAAAAACTTGTTTGGAAAAGATTGGTCCAAAATTTATTTTAATATTTATATTACCAGTCTAGCATGTTTGTATCAGTTTGCACATGCTGTTTTAATTTGCATATAACATAATTATTTAAGCTTTATACCTAATTTATACAAAGTTTTGACTAATCAAATGCTAATCAAAACTAATAATTAGTTGGCACAATATGCCTAACTTATTGTGTGGTGTCATTGTCTTCTACTACTTGATGATAATTAGATTTTCCCACTTGAGTAAGTGGAATATTGAAAATTGACACAAAGACATTTGACCTTTCACGCTAATCGAGAATCTATCGAAAAAAATCTCCTTATCTCTCGTAAAAATAAGGATAAAATCTACGTAAATTCCATCTTTTCCAGATATTACTTGTGGATCGAGCATATAGATAATAATTACTTGTGAGACCTATGTATATTAAGAGAAAGACATAGATAGATAGATGATAATTTTTATATGTTTGGTTAAAAAAAAAAGATAATTTATTTAATATTTTCATAATTACATTTTTATTTGTTAAAAGGTTCTCTACTTAATTTTCTTCTCCTACTGGTATGAAATGAGCATATCCAAAATATTTTATTTCTCATATTAGATGTACTTTATGAATATCTGAAATTCTGAATTGATCGAAATAGTTATCTTTAAATATCAAATGATTAAAAAATGAAAAAAAATAACATGAGTTTTGACTTATGGTCCAAAGGCAACTTCAAAATTATGTAAACCAATGGATGTGGAAATTGATGCCTTTTCCAGCAACTAAAGGGGAGGACCCGATATCATTTGTATTGAAGTTTAATTAATTTAAATTTATTTTACGTAAAGTCATTCAAAGAAAATGTTATCTACTAATTTTTTTTTCCATATTTAGGAAAAGATACCTCTTTTAACACTAAAAAGGAAATGTTTTCAACAACTATAACCATTCATTTATATATACCACTATCCAACTTAATTTAAGGTAATTTTTTTAAAACTGAAATAACTTTATCGAGAAAAAGATTTTTATACATTCTTTTAAAAAGAAAATTGTATATTTTAGTTAAATATATGTTGTCTCTTCTTGAGAAGAATAACATTATACTATTTGGGGAGCCTTACAAATTTTTTCTAATATACTACGATCAACTTAATTAAATTGACTAAATTCTATAAATTTTAATGAACAGAATTATGAAAAGATTTTTAAAATGAAAGAAAGAGATACGTGGTAAAATGGGACCATGCACCTTATAGTCTGTTAAGCATCATATACTCTATTGAAATAGAGTTTTTTTTTAATATTCGATCTTAATTGACCTATCATTAATACACGGAAAAAAACAAAAAGAAGACTTTGACAAAGAATATTAGGGAAAATGGAAGAAAAAATAATATTGACCATAGTCCCATATTAGGAAAAAAATTCATGGTCAAACGCCAATTATCATAAATTCTTTTAGCATAAATAAACTCTACATAAATATATTTGTGTGTTAAAAAGTTTCTCCACTTAATTATCTTCTTCTACTTTTTAGGTAATACTTTCCCATAGACAGGGAAAAAGTTTGTTCTAATTAATAAATAAAAAGGTTAGATATAACACTTTTTTGGATTAATGGTGTTTTTAAATGGAAAACTTAGTATTTATTTAATCTATTAGACAATAATTGCACCTTGTCAATTCAAATAATGACTAATCAACTTAAAATAGTAGGCACACTTATTTTATGTAGTAGTTTTTTGTGTCCTCATTCTTATACTTAGCAAGAATCTTTGCACTTATATTAGTGGAGAAGAGAAAATTAAGAAAATTCAACTAGCACTAAATTTTATATCGAAAAAATTGAACGATTAAGATTCATTTCAGTCTTAATTAGAAATTTTAATTTTGAATGATGAGAAAAGCAAACTTCTTGGGTAGAGAACACCTTTTTATTAAATTGAATTTGTCCCTCAAGAAGCTGAATTAATATAGTGAACTTTTTTTTCATCTGGTATCTGCATTGGTGGAGTCTAATTATATTTAGATTTGCATTGTGTATGACTCTATTCGGAGAAAATGCTCTTTAACAAGGATTTTTTTTCATATTCAAAACTCGAATTCAAAACTTTTAATTAAAAAAAAACAACTTCATCCATTGCACTATATCCTTTTATGGTCGGACACTAAATTTTGAATAATGGCAATTAAAAGGGGAAAAAAGAACACCAATTTTGACTTTTGGTCCAAAGACTCCCAAAAGAAAGGCTACTTAAAAAATTCTAAATTGATGCCTTTTTAGTAATTATGGGGGAGGAGGAGAAGATACCTATTGTAATCCTTAAAAAATAAATGTTTTTAAGATTTAACTTTCTTTTTTATAAATATAAATGTGAAAAACAAATATTCTTCACAATTGTAGGTAGTCAAATATTTCCCCATCTTGAGAAGAGTAGCATTATACTATTTGGTAAGCTTTAACAAATATTTTCAAATATGTTAATCATTAATCTGTATTATCGCGATTGTTGATATAGAGTAAACCTTCCATATAAATTGAATTCTATAGATTTGATGGATAGAAAAGTTCAGAGTGAAATAAAGAGATATTTGATAGAATAAAGACCACTCTAACTTTTTGAGTGTGCTATCTTGAACCATCGACATCATTAAAATATTTTTTTTAAAAAATAATTATATTCGATCTTGATAAGCCTATTATTAATATACGCAAAAACAAAGGAAAACTTTATAAAAGAATTATAAAGAAAAATATAAAAAGAACATTGCCGTTTGTATGAAAGAGATAGATATTAGCAATATCCCTACCTTAGCTTTCAACAAATAATCAAAAATGTAATCAGAATATGAAGTTAATGGACTCAAAATTTTAATTATTTTGAAAATTTTAAAATAAATATAAAATTTTAAATCAAAATTATTGATCATGAAAAATCGTACAAGTCAATGATATACTATAATAAGCATATTAATATTTTCCTTTCTTTGGGTGTGGGGGCATGTGAGGAGACATCCATTCAAATTGTCACCATGCAAATAGTGGATGAAGACTTTTGGGCACATGGTTAGAGTAAGTGGTTCGATTGAATTCAATATATTTTGCTTAATTAATTAATTTATATTAAAAATATTATTGAATATATACATCTATTAGATTTTATATTAAAAAAGTTATTTTATATATATATATATATTAGATTTGAATCTAATCATTAACACTCAAAATTTATTCGAAAATTTTAAACTCAAAAAGTTCAAATTCTATTTCTACCTCTTGTATATATACTAGAGCACCATGAACATGGATTGTCTACATGAATATATTCACATACACAACTAAGTAGTTATAATCATTTTAATTATTTTCTTTGGGCCAAAAAGAATGGTTGATATATGCTTCACTACTGTGGATATATATCTCATGTACAATAATGTCATAATTGGAATTAATTTTATATATATATTTCTCTCTCTTTGTTGTTATTTTACTTAATTATATAAGCCAATGCAATTCACACTTTCCAATATACCTCAATTTGTTTTGCAATTCTTCCCCTCTTCTTTTGCCCTTTCAAAATAGCTAAATTTCACTACTTTAGTTTGTTTGGAGTTCCATTCTTGATGATGCATGTGAAGTAGTGTTCTTGGATATTATTTTGGTGGGTTTTATAATATAATTGGTATGTTATCTTTATCTTTTTCTCTCATATTCTTTACTATATAAAAAAAACTTCTAGCTTATAGATAATTAATAATCTGTGATTAAATAGGATTAACGATAGCTTTTTGCTATTTTTGCGATATAAACTATCCTTCGCTAATTCATGTTATGAGCACTATTAAAAATATTGAAATTAGCTATGAATTTTGTAGCAAACAGATATCTGTTGTTAAATAGTAGTATTGACGAATTTTATTGTTTAGCTATAAAATGTGTTCATGATTAAATCTTAGGCTTTTTTTGTTTCTTGTGTTTGATCGTTGTTGAAAAGAATTCAGTAAATGAGTTGTTCTTTGATTTTTACGTTTAGAAATTAAATTTATTTCTAGTGGAATATAAAATCTTTAATGACACAAATCATAACTTGTAAAATATTTATAATACAAAAATATAAAATTATATTTTATTTTAAAAGCAAATATTAAATGTCAACACAGATAAGTCAACAATTTCGCTCGTTGGAAAAGATTGATTTGATATAATTAAATTCATACTTTTTGGTACAAAAATTAATTATTTAAACTTTTATATAAACCTTAAATTGCAATTTTCTACTTATGACTCATCAAACTTCTTTAATTGACACTTGCCTAACTTTTTTGTCTCATTTTCTACGTCACCAAACCTGAAAAAAAATTAGTCGAATCAGATATTTTTTAATCAAATCAATTAATAAGCAAAAAAGTAAAAAAAACACAAAATATGTGATACTTTACTCGAGATTATTTCTTTTGTTAAGAAAAAAAAGCAAAGTTTTCATAATATATTGATAAAGTAACATAAAGTCTAACATAATAAAGTAAAAATTGAGTAATTATTCCTAAATTCTATGTAACTTTTTGTAATGAAATTAACTTAATAATATGACAAATAAAATAACAAATAGTTGTTATAATAAGTCAAAACACACTAATTAATTATGAAATCCAAGAAGAAAATGTAGGGGAGTAATTTGAAAAATGAGGATACAGAAGATTTTTTTATATAAAAAAATAGAGTATAATTTAATTTGAAAAAGAATAAAAAAGAAAATATGACAAAGAACATTGACTAACACCAGAAAAAGACAAAAATAATAAATTTCTATTTCAACTTTCAACCATCACCCAATAAATAAGGAGAGTGTTATATATTTTATTTTGATACTGTCATTTAATTCATACGTGTTATTTAATTTTTTTCTTTGTGTATCCATTTTAAAATAACTATTTTAAAATTTCACATAATAGTTAAAGTTCAAATACGTCTAGCTTGAATGTCAATTATACATATCATAAATAGAAATGTTTGAATTAAACAAAAATAACTAAACATGAAACTTCAAACATTATTTTATCATACATTGCATATGTAAAATAAATATACATACAAAATCTTTATAACAAGACATACACATATTAAATAACGATATCAAAACAGACTTTCCATCTCATAAAATTAGAATAAGATCATTGACCCTTCATTTAGGTACATAGACAATTGTCCACATGCAATTTGACCTCCCAAGATATATATATAGATCAAGTTTTTTTAGATTTTTTTTTGTGTATTTTTTTTTGTCTTGCGGAAATTTTGACTCCTCCGTTGAAGCAATAAAAGATTCTGACAACATGATTCACAGCTAAGAATAACAACAATCATTATTATATATCTTAGCTGATGAATGTCCAAATATAATGGGAGTTTATATATACACTTTGTTTGGAATTACCAAAAAAGAAAAAACCCAATGCTTCCCATTTTCCCAATTCCAAATCTCTCTTTGCTTTGCTTTTCTTCAAAAAGATTCAACTTTTGATGAACATTTTGGGGTTCCATTCTTGTTGAAAAGTGGGGTTCTTGATAATTGTTTTGGACAATAGGTTGGTTATCTATCTTTTTCTTTGTAGTGATAAAATAAAAATCAAATCTTTATTCTTTTTTTCTTTATGTTGCTTGTGTTTGCACGTTTGTAGATATTGTTTATTGTTAAAAGATTCAATTTTTTTGGATTATTATAATAGGTTCTTGATACCCTTTTGACATGGTGAATGGTTGTTGTTTGAGAAGAAAACAATGGATATTTGGTGGCCCAAATGGTGGTTAAGTCCAAAAAAATGTTCACTTTTTTGTGTTTTTTCATTTTTCTTTTTGTTAAAGATTCTTGATACCCTTTTGCAATATGATATGGTGAGTAAATTGGGTTGTCTTGTTTGTGAGGAAGGATTTGATTTTTATGTGGAAATGGTTTGTGAAAGCTATAATTTTGTAGTCAATTGTTTCCTTTTTAGATAGAAAATTTCTTACTTGTGACCAATCTATAGGTAGGGGTAAGGTTTGCGAACACTTTGCCATTTCCAAACTCCACTTTGTAGGACTACCCGTGTATTTTGTTGTTGTTTGTGCTATATTCAGATTGTTCATACATTTGTTTTCAAGTTTTTAGGGAATTTTGTGAGTAAAGTTTCTGTCTTTGTGGTTTCCTAGTATGCAGACATATATGTATATGACAAACATAAGTTCCCTGTCTCTGGGGATGTGAAACCATGGCAGTGGAGGAGCTGTTTTGCTGATTTTCTCTTCTCTACTTCCATTGATGCAGACAGTGAATTTAGGATGTGTTAATCTGTTGTAACAATTTAAAAGATTGAATCTTTAATGTTTGTTATGCTTTATTTAAGCTGACGGTCTATCGGAAACAACCTCTCTATCTCTACGAGGTAGGGGTAAGGTTGCGTACGCTCCAACTTTACACTGGTATGTTGTTGTAATCTTCCTCTTTTTTGTGTCCCTTTCTTCTTTGGATAGGATTATTGGAGCCTTACCAAGTTGGCAGTTCTTTCACCAGAAAAGGTCTTATCTAGTGGATTCAAGATGTATATGGTTGAAAGCAAAGGTGGTGCTATAGCTTGTATGCTATTTTCTTTGTTATTGTTAGGGACATGGCCAGCTCTACTGACTTTACTCGAAAGGCGAGGCCGTTTTCCTCAACATACTTATCTTGATTATACCATTACCAATCTGTTGGCTGCTGTGATCATTGCTTTAACCTTTGGTCAGTTTGGGCCAAGCACACCAGAAATGCCTAATTTTCTCACTCAACTCTCTCAGGTTAGTGCCCTTCAAAGCCAAGATCCCAGCTGTATTTTTTTTAGGACAATGTTTCTTGTATTCGATTCAACGTATTGTTCAAATTGGAAAAATGGTGAAGGGGGGTCTTGGCATAACTGGTAAAGTTGCTGCCATGTGACCAGGAGGTCATGTGTTCAAGCTGGGAAACAGCCTCTTGCAGAGGGGTAAGACTGTGTACAATAGACCCTTGTGGTCTGGCCCTTCCCTAGACCCGTGCATACAGGGAGCTTAGTTCACCGTTAAGTACAAGAAACATATGGCACCTTTTCGACACGATAAAATGTAAAAAAGCAAATTAGATTACTATTCTCTTCCAAGATAGCACATACTTTTGATTGATGAGTAGCACTAACTTATAGTCCTATTACTTTTTAATAGAGATATATATGAGCTTTTATCAATTAACATTGCAGGATAATTGGCCCAGTGTCTTGTTTGCAATGGCTGGAGGGATGGTCCTCAGCCTCGGGAACCTCTCAACTCAATATGCTTTTGCTTTCGTTGGTTTGTCAGTCACCGAAGTTGTCTCTGCCAGCATTACAGTTGTTATAGGTGTCATTTTAACTTCAGCAACCTCTATTTTCCTGAAGCAGGTACAAGGTGTTGGAAACATGACATGTGCTATTCCTTTGGTTATGACAGGAACAACCTTGAATTATTACCTTGACGACAAAATTAACAAAGCTGAAATTCTGTTTTCTGGAGTTGCATGCTTCTTGGTTGCCGTTTGTTTAGGCTCTGCTGTTCATTCGTCCAACAACGCTGATAACAAAACCAAGCTTGATATTTATTCAAATGACTGTAAAGATGGAGTCAGGTATATGCATCAGTATGCTATCATACTTCCCTTGTTAATTCTTACAATGTTTATGGTTTCCTTTCTTCTGATCATTTCAAGGAAATCGACCTTTTTTTGGCTTTAGGTTGCCGTAACGATGTCATGTATATGTGTTGAGCTAGATGACTTGCATGTGATGAACTAATACAATTCCTCATCTCTTTGTGTGTCTTCTCATTTTCCTCTAGTTATAAGAGTAAAGTGCAGGATATAATTATATATACTAAAATTCTGTCAGGCATATATACGCGTCTACGCTGTTATAGAACTTGATCAATAATCGCAGAAAATTAATGTCCAACTTAATTGCACATTTGCAGGACTAATGGAGTTACTTCCTTCAAACCAACAAATTTTAATCAAGGTATTGTGAGCTTGAGCATATAAAATATGATTCCCATATCTTAGATTGATGTATAACATTTCGCAATACTGAATATCCGATCAGGTGGTACAAATGGTCTGGAGGATGGAGATCCTTCTGAGAAGGCAAAATTTGGGACTGCGGCTTTCCTTATAGAACTTGAGAACACGAGATCAATCAAGGTCGGAATTTCATTTTCTTATTGCATTTTCATGCTCTACTTCACCATTAGATTTGAGCTTACTGGGGAAATTTTTGAGAGGTTCTATTCGAAGAATGACTTATAAATCCACTACACCTCAATCTTAAACAAAGTTGGATGTCATCTATAAGAATCCTCTCTGGCAATTCTGCTCTATTTGGGTCCAACTCCTTACGATACTGCTTCTGTGCTTCGTTTTTTTTTCTTCTGTGAGGGCAAACTAAGGGTAGTCTAAAATAGTGATTCTCCAAATCTCACACTTTATCACTTTACTTGCCTATAAGTCTCTAACTAGACTAAGAAGATTCTTGGCAAACACGAATTTAGTTTGGTTGTAAGTGTAACAAACCACAACAGAATAACTTACTAATGTTTTTGTGAAGCATATTGTAGTTACATCCTAATTGTTAAATTCGTGTATACTTGCAGGTTCTCGGGAAGGGCACGTTCATTGGTTTGACCATAACATTCTTTGCTGGGATTTGCTTCTCTATGTTCTCGCCTGCGTTCAACCTAGCCACAAATGATCAATGGCATACTCTCAAAGATGGAGTTCCACACTTGACTGTCTATACAGCATTTTTCTACTTCTCATGCTTTTGTTTCGTAATTGCCATGGTTTTGAACCTCACCTTCTTGTACTACCCTATACTAAATGCGCCCAAGTCATCGTTCAAGGCTTATCTCAACGACTGGAATGGCAGAGGTTGGGCCCTTTTGGCTGGACTTGTGTGTGGCTTTGGTAATGGTCTCCAATTCATGGGGGGTCAAGCAGCTGGATACGCAGCTGCAGACGCTGTTCAGGTTTGTGCATTTATCAGCCAATTATACTTTTACTATACATCAACTATGTCTCATTTCGTTGACTATATGAATCCACTATGACGTAAGGAACCTTTGTCCGTTATCTAAGTTCATTACCGCTCTGCAAAACTCTTATAACGGAGTCTAAAAATTGTTGAT